>VKOC01046869.1:0-24491 GCA_009364415.1 Spea multiplicata | reverse complement strand
AGTCATTGTCCAAACAAGATAACAATGAAAACCCCTTACACATTCCCACCTGTCAAAACACATAGACAATGACCCCCAAGATAACAAATATAACAATAAACATCACCATACCTTTAAGGTACAATACCTTACCAAACCAACAGTAGGGGCATACCGTGACACCCCTACACCCCCAGGTTCTGAGCCACAGACCAGCTCGAAACCTACCATTACCAACCAACACCACCAACCAATCAACCCAAATTAACCGAAACATCCCAATTATACCCCGCCACTAGCCAGACCTTGACCCCTCAAGCCGTCTGAGCGCCGCCACACCGAAAAAACTGGGCTTTAACAATACCATCACGAAAACCTAAGTTCAAAAAATCCAAACCAACGTCAGATAGATGAACACCATCACCCCGAAAATACCCAGGCATCATAGACTCCAACTCCCGGTGACGAACCACCACACCTCCAGTACGTCTAATGAACGCTGCCATCAACTTGTTCACCTTACCCCTGCAACGAGCTAAAGCGGAAGGATCTCTGGCGTACCTCCAACACAACCGCGGAACCATTTCCGACCAAATCACCATAACCCCCGGAACCAACTCACGAAGCCGGTTAACATCCTGCTTCATCTGCTTCACTAACTCCCGCTGCGGAACCAAACCCAAATCATTACCCCCGGCATGAAGCAAAACAAAATCTGGTGACCCGCCAGCCCTTAATAAGCGCCAAAGTTCACCACACACTTCCCTCCACACATAACCCCGAAAACCAAACCATAACACTCTAATCTGGTCCTCAGGAAAGCCCAGCTGCTGACCGTTGACACGAACTGCGGCTCTCCTCTTGGCCCAGAACACGAATGAATGGCCCAGAATCCACACCACCAAACCCGAGGAGGGAAAAACAAAATGTGAAAAACAGCCACCAACAGCCCACAAATCATAGTAAACGATCCGGACGTAAATAAGACCGAAAACGAACCGACTCCCATCTCCCAATCTTCTTAACCAACTCATCCCCAAGCCCCAACCGGGCCGCTTCCGTAGCCGCACCAATACGAAAAGAATGCGTCCCAAACTGGGTCGGCTCCAAACCCAACCTCCGCAATCCTTCTCTAAAAACCCGAAAAAACTGATACCTGGACAAAGCCGAACCGTCCGCATGCATCAAAAATGAGCCTTCCAACGGAGGGCGACAACCCAAAAACGTAAACGCACACTGAACAGGACATAGAACAGACCCATGCAATGGGTAAAGCACCACATCACACCCCTTACCAAAAACATCCGTCTTAGAACGGCGCAACCTAATCGTAACCAATTCTGCCGTAACAACCATGTCCGACCGTTGCAAACCACCATGGCTGCTACGATTAGAGCTAACCAACTCCCCAATCCTGAAAGCCCCACAAAAGGCCCACACAAATGCCAATCGAAATAACGCCACCTCATAACCTGAGTAGCAGATACTTGACAAAATATCCCATAACCGACCCAACAATTGAACCGACAACGGCCTCCTGGAATCCAAAGAACGGCAGCCCCTCCTAAAGCCCCGTAACGCCTGTTTAACCAAAAACTGCTTAGTGTAATCAGCCCATCCCTTAAATTTGAACAAAAATGCCAGAGCCGACATATTCCTATCCAAAACCGCAGCGGAAGAGCCGTCCGAAACCAGCCGAAAAAGAAACCACAACAAAGCATCCACCCTCTGAACGTCAGACGAGTCACCACCTACCCAAGCCACCGTTCTGTCCCAAGCATCCCAAACTTTACCATACGCTGCCCAAGTCGCTGGAGCCAAAGAGGACCTCACAAGTCTTGCAAACAGGCGGTCCCTATCCGCCACAGCTCCTCCGGGCAATCCTGCCCCACTTCGCACGCTCCAGGGGCCACCTCTCGAAAACGCACCCACTGAAAACGAGACAAAGAATCAGCAACCACATTCAAAAACCCCGGAACATGCCTCGCCCTAAAAACCACATTCAAAGACATGCACTGCAACACGAACTTACGCAACAACCGAACTACCGGAACTGATGCCGCCGACAACCGGTTCACCGCATGAACCACCGCCATATTATCTGAAAAGAAAATCACCTTCCTATTCCTCAACAACTCACCCCACAACGACAACGCCACCACCAACGGAAACAACTCCAAAAAAGCCAGATTCCGCATAAGCGGGCTCCCATTCCAAGCCTCCGGCCACCGTTCCGCACACCACCGGCCATTAAAATAAGCCCCAAAACCCACGCTACCGGAAGCGTCAGTGAACAGCTCCAACTCCTCCGCAGAAACCGTCAATTCCCGGAAAATCACCGTACCGTTGAAATGTTGGAGAAATGTATCCCACACCTCCAGATCAGCCTTCATGGCTGACGAAACTCTAATAAAATGGTGAGCCGACCGCACACCAGACGTAGCCCGAGACAAGCTGCGACTAAAAACTCGCCCCATTGGAATCGCCCGTCCCGCAAAATTCAATCGCCCAAGTAAGGACTGCAAAGTCTGCAACGTAACCTTCCTGGAACCACGCACTTCCCGCACCGTTTGCCTCAAAGCCAACAACTTATCCTGCGGCAACCTGCATTCACCCCGAACAGAATCAATATCCAACCCCAAAAAACTCAAACATGTAGTGGGACCTTCGGTTTTACCCGCCGCCAGGGGAACCCCAAACAGATCAGCCACCCACTCCAACGTACGTAACAAATACCGACAGTCGTCAGAACCCGCCGGACCAACACAGAGAAAGTCATCTAAATAATGCACCAAAAAACGACTCCCCGATTCCTCCTTCACTACCCACTCAATAAAGGAACTGAATTTCTCAAAATACGAACACGATATGGAACAACCCATCGGCAAACATAAATCAACGAAATAGCTACCCTCAAAGAAACAGCCCAACAAATGGTGACAATCCGGGTGGATCGGCAGCAACCGAAAAGCCGATTCCACGTCCGCTTTTGCCAGCAGCGCCCCAGGCCCAGCCTTCTTAACCAACTCGACCGCCTGGTCGAATGATGCGTAAGAGACCGAACATAGCGCTCTATCGATGTCATCGTTCACCGACAATCCTCTAGGGTACGACAAGTGATGTATAAGCCTAAACTTACCCACCTCCTTCCTAGGCACCACACCTAAAGGTGAAACACGTAAATTAGCTAACGGTACGGTGTCAAAAGGACCCGCCATCCTACCCATATGTACCTCTTTAAACAACTTATCCCGAACCACGTCCGGAAACTCCTTTACCGATTTCAAGTTCCGCAAACACCGACGACAATCGCGAACACTAAAAGGAATGAAGAAACCATCCCGAAAACCATCCCGCAACAACACAGCGTCCTGCGAGTTACCGAAGCGGCTTAGCCACGGTAGCATCGCGTCTAACTTCACTGGGGTTTTGCCCAGGGGTAACTGCTGGAGTGGCAGCCCCCCCGGACCCCCCTGCACCACTCGACTTCCCACGTTTAAAGCATCTGTTGAGGCTATGCCCACCCCCGCAACCGGAGCATTCGTGCTTAAACTTACAAGAAGCCCCCCATTTACACTGGCCCTCGTTAAAGAGCCAGCAGAACCCTTTCCTATTTGCGGCCGACCCGGAGGCCTGTCCCCCCACGCCGGCCCCCTGCTGAAAGGGAGAAGCCTTTTGCGCCATCATCAGCTTCATCCAGAGGGGAAGGTCCATCTGGTCCCACCTCATCCCTGGATTGGCCGACAATCTCTGCCTAAACTGCTCGTCGTACCGCCACCAGGCCAAGCCGCCGTAGGTACGATAAGCCTCCCAAATACCATCAACGTAACAAAACAGGGACGAACACAAAGCAGGCGATTTCTCCCCAATAACGCTAGCTAATATACAAAACGCCCGCAACCAATTACCAAAAGACTTAGGTATCTTCCGATACCTCCGTCTCTTCTCCTCCTCCTCCTTCTTGCTATCCTTCTTATCCTCCTCTTTAAGATCTAAAAATTCCTCCAAAGGAAGAACGGAAAAGATTTCGACATATTCCCCCTTCCACACCTTTTCCTTAATCTCTTTTTTCAAGTGAGCACCTAACGGACCAGCAAAAGACACATAGGCGTTCTGCTTCGCCGCATCAGGAATCTCCCCAGCCAACTCAGCTCGCTCACTCACTACCGCAGCCCCCACATCACCCGACACCTCACTACTAACACCGCCGGACCCCACTACTGCCACCTCCGGCACTGAACCAACAACACCTGAACCCAACGAATTCACCCCCCCAGGGGCCCACACTTGATCTACACGGGGGGCCTGAACATCCACCTGCACCCACGACTCTAACAAGCCTTTTAAACCCTGCAATAATTGTTGCGCTTGTGCCCCAGATGACAACTCACCACCTGAACCCTCAGCCGCAGAAGGCCTCTGGGCCGTATCCAGACCGCTGCCAGCCGAAGATGTCCCAGGCACGGCCGCATCTAAACCTCTGCCAGCCTCAGATGTCCCTGGCACGGCTGCCACATTCCGGTCCATGGAGCGATGCCGACTCCCACGATCCCGAGATGAACGACCTCCACGCCTGCGGGGAGAAGAAGACAACCTGGGCCAGACCTCCTGCTCAACCATCCTCCTGGAACGTCTGCCCTCCCTGCTCCCGGACCGCCCGCGACGATATCTGGCATCCCCCCTCCGTGGGCTCCTGCTGAGAGACCTGGACCGGCTGAACCCTTCACCCGCACTCCTGCGGGCCGAAACCGAATCTCTGTCCCTCCTGCGTCGCCTCACCCGGTAACGACTTCCCCTGGAGCGATCCTTGGATCTCACGCTGCTGCCCTCCTGCGACCGTGATCTGCCTCTGTAGGCCTGGCCCGAACGGCCCATCCGCCTTTCTCCAGACCCCTCGTGGGCCGTGCTCCTTAGCCTGTGCACGCTATGCCTGCCCGTCTGCTGCCGCTCCACCACACCAACAGCACCCCCTGCCGCCAGGGAGCCCGCTGCATCACTCCCATCACGCTCAGCCAGCCGGCCGCACTGCTCAACAGCGCCCCCCCGAGGGACAGGGCCCGCTGCTATCCCCGGGCCCCTTAAAGCTGCACCCTCCGCGTTGGGAAGGCCCACTGCCCTTCGCCCGCCACTTAGTGGACCCGAGCCCGCACCCTCCTGCTCACCACGTGGCTCAACTGCATCCTCAGCCGTCCCAACAGCGCCATCCCGGCCTGCCGCGTGGTCACTGCTGCTCCCGGCTCTGCTCCTGGTCCTGGAAAGGCTCCCTGCCGCAGCCTCCTCACCGCTCCGCCGCTGCAGAACCTCCTCCGCCGCAGCTCCACGTGTCCGGCGCCGTTCCTGCGTCACCGCTGCTGTCGTCGTCGCCGATGCCGCTCCACTACTCCTCCTCCCGCCGATCCGATCACCGCTCTGCCGCTGCTCCCGGCGTCGTCCTCCACGTGCTGCCTCAGGACTCAGCCGCTGTGGAGGTCGGATCTGCCGCACAGGCCGGGCTGATTCCCCGGACGCTGTTCCAACTTCAGCCAGCAGAGGGCCAAGGCGTTCTTGCAGCCATCCAGCTCCCTTCTCCATGGCAGCCACTCTGATCCCCTCCAGCAATGCTCCGACGTCAGCATCCATCCTGAAAAACAAAAAGAGAGAAGAACCCCAAACCTGATAATGTCCAAAGAAGAACAAAAGCAGGTAAGTGGCTCAAATTAAAAGTGACCGTTATCTAAAATGTCCGCCTATTTATAGCACCAGAGAGGCCCCACCTACTAAACCCTGCAACCAACCCCAAAACTAGAGGCATAACACAAGCCCTCCTCCTAGCTCTGTCAAGGCCTGCTCCGCTAAGCTGCGCTGCTCCTCTGGCCACATTCTATTTGGTCTCAATGCACAGCCCATGCTCAATGGGTTGGATTTTTATGAAGGACTTGTGATGCTGACTACAAGAAAGTACATGCTTTATGTCTCCTACAGCAAAAGATGAAATTACTTTGTAAATACCATATTTTATATTTTTATATATGAAATGGCTGGCAGCAACTCTAGGTCAGATTAGAAACGCTTAAGTGTCTAGTTTTTCCTCCCCTTGTGTGGTATATGTAATACCACGTTGCGCAATTGTGTTATACATTTTTGCCAGTTGTTCTGATATGAATGGGACAGTCTTGGTAGGCGTTTTGTGACACTTGCCAATAGTCTTGTCCCATGTCACAACAGTTCGCCTGTACATGCAAAGTGCCTATTTTACAGTGAAACATGGTTCTCACGTGTCCAGTGGAGAGGCCTTGATTAGGTGGGACATAATGTGATGCCAACGATTAATATGAAACGGGTGTGATATCATGGAAGAATGTAGAGGAGTTCTTTTTTTTTGCTTTATTTTGCAACAATTATGTTTTATTTGTATTGACATGGAAAAAATTGTTAGGTGTGAGAAATAGGGGCCATTTTTGCATAAAGAGGTCTCTCAGAGAACCGTGCCACCAGTCACGACACACCAGCCAGAATGCAAGAGAACCCGATTTATTAGGACTAGGCAAACTTTATAAAGCCGCTGCCGGGGAAGGGGAAATTGACAAACACGGGAAACAGAAAAAAGATTAACATAATCACAAAGTCAAGGGTTTATGCAGATAACATCGACACCACTAATCACAAATTCAATTAAAATGTAACTCCTGCAAGATTAATATAAAATTGCAGTTTCAATACTTTTCCTACAATGGAGGTCCAGCATCCTTTACACTACATTAACAAATTATTATTTACACAGCAATAAGATGTATAATGCAGACGTAAACGTCAACTGTCACCATCACAACTTTCAGTGTAATTTGTTTATCAAAACTATCTATATCTTCTGATAGTTGGTTGTCAATCAGTAAAATTGTTTTGCCAATATCTACTTTGGAAGTTAAAGTCATGGAATCTATTGATATGGTATCTTGTCCAGATGCTCTCTCTTTTCTATTCACTCCACCTTTGTAAAGGCTCCCTTAACCAATCAACAACAATCAGGAACGTAACAATGTCCTAGAGATAACCGGAAGAAGAATAATGAAGAAGGTCCTGCGAACAGTACGTTTGAAGATCTTAATCTAGAAATTAAAGTAAACAATGTATATAAAAGAGAATTGGAACACTATTATGTAGGATTATTCATTGTATGTTAGAAAATACAGGATCTAGGGCAAATTAACATTTTCTTTAATAGTGGTGATTATTTCAAAAGCACAGCATTCTATCCTATAAATACAATTTTGGCTTAACTTACAACAGACTATGATTTTCCGTAGAACATGGTCATGTAGAGTATTTTCTTTTCTTTTCAAATTTGGTTCATTCTGGCAATAATGTTACAACTTCGAAAGAACTTCAATTTGACCTAGAATGTAGATATTCAATAAGTTTTGTCTCCAACATATCTTCAGCCCGGGTTCCACAGACTTCGTAATAGGCATCCATAGGATAGATAATAGTATATGGCGTGTTACATTGGGTTTCTGTGAAAGCTACACAGTTAACAGCATTGCATTCTTACTAATGGCAAATCTATAATAAGATTTTCCTCACAGCACTTTTATGTACATGTACTGAGTAATATCCGTTCATAGGGTAGTCAATTCTTGGCATCAGATCAATGATGTATTATGTTACTTCCTGCTGCAGTTTATATATTAACTCTACAGTCGACGTGTACCCTTAGTTTCAGACACAAGTTATTCTACAATTTCAATTCTGGATTTTAACGTTGTGTCCCCCGAACTTGCTCTGCTTGTGGAGACAGAAATATAGTTTTATTTTATTTTTTTGTGCTGTTAGGTAGGATTCACTTGTATGGTTTTGTTTATTTTTTATCCTAGTACTTTGAAAGGTTTTTTTTTCTCTCTGCCTCTGAAACATGTGTTACAGCTTTCCTAAACTCTCCATGTGTGTTCGTTTTCTAGGAATGCTTCTTTTAAATATGGTTTGACCTCACTTAACACAGCGGTAAGTTGTGAGTTATAGTATTGGAATTCACAGCATGCTTTGTACATTTTACAGCACATTAATTTATGTATTAATCTGCAAGCATGAAATAACACATAGTCCTATTCTACATCATGTCTATCATATATGATTTAACTTTGAAGACTTTGAAAATTCTGTATAATTCCATGTTTTAATTTCTGTTCAAATATAGTCAAATGCGAGGTTGATTAAAAAGCCATTAAATCAACTTTTTGCTGACACATACATTGGTTTCTTAGGTTGTTTGTAATTTGATATATCATTTAAAATGTTTTCTTACAACTTTTTTGTCTAGTTTACCCGTCTCTCTTTTCTGCCTTGCTGCGGTTTCAGTTATCCATGACCTCATGGTTTAAATAATCACCCTGGTTCTTCTCATCCGTGTCCAGTGTGATGCCCCAGTACAACCTTTAAAACTATGTCCAATGTCTGGCTACTGCATATTAGTTTGGCTAACTTCTGCCACTTTCTCCTGTAGCTCTGTTTAATGGATCATCCGAGTGGTCTCCGATAAACAGATATGTTTCTTCTGTAAGTTTAGAGGAGTCACCAAATTGCAGCACAAATCCATACAGTTATTAATTTATTTTTATATGCACACTTTACATAGGTAGAAAAAGACGAAGCAAATGTCAGGGCATTATTTCATGTTTAAATGATCCTAGTAATGGTCCTAACACTGGATTTCCATGTGACCTTGGATGCTAGACTCTCTACTTGTTGATCTGGCTACTGGACACCACCTCCACCTTCCATGATCTCCCCAACTGACCCTGCTTCTCCAATCTGGCCGATTACGGTGCCCCAGGTGGTTGCCTTAAGACCAGCCTTTATATCTCCAGTAATTGAAGGATATAAAGATATAAAGGGAGTTTCCCCTCGAACCTTCTCTTCTTCTCTTCATCCTTTCAAAGACTACCTGACCCAATCAACACAATTCAGCAACTATTATTGCTTTCTTATTTGTATTCACCATCACGCTGATTTATTATGAACTTTAAAGTATAACATTTG
Organism: Spea multiplicata; assembly: GCA_009364415.1. Lineage (NCBI taxonomy): Eukaryota > Metazoa > Chordata > Amphibia > Anura > Pelobatidae > Spea > Spea multiplicata. The sequence goes on along the minus strand of VKOC01046869.1, from coordinate 15,500 downwards.
CTACAAATATAAAAAAAGGTTAAACTATGGAGAAGTATTGAATTTCTGACTGACAGTTCTGACTTTTTATTAAAAATACGTATTATTCAGTATTAATATTAGAGTATAAAGAAATAAATGCCTTTTTATTACTTTGAAGTACAACTATGAAATGATTCATTATTCCTGCAGTAAGCGGTTATCTGTCAACAGCTATAAGAAAATTGAATGTGATCCTCTGGCTCCCTCTTTCTAGTGCTAATGATTTATCATTGCTTGGATCTTAGAGTATCAAGTGTAACATAATATACCATATTTATCATAGTATAAAGTGCACTGGCTTAAAAGCGTTTTGACAATACAAATGATAATGCTGAGTATTCATTACAAGTTTTAACCTCACAATTCACTTGGTAACCAAGGCTCACACATTATATATTGAGCAATTAATAAACCTCTGGTTGTCCTTTTGTATTATTTCAGGCTGCTACAGAATTTATCCCTAATTGCTCAACAAAGTCCAAACAAAAACAATAATTAGAGAAATAAACAAGGCAAGGCAAGAGGGCAAAACGGTTAACACAAAGCTGACAATGAAATATCTTAATGATAGAATTAGGACTCTTAAATGGCATGGACAATTTTAAAGCATACAATTACGGCCAAATGTGATTAATAATCATTAAGATTCCAAAAGAGGATTTGAGGAAGTGAGCAGAATTCTGAATGTTCTCCATGATGTAACATGACCTTTAACTATGTCTTTGAAAACTAGAGCAGGGACAAACTACTCCAGCCCTCGAGGGCAAGTGGACAGTGGACCAGTGGGCAAGAAAACCACATACCTATTTTTGCTGTAATGTGCAGTTCCAGGCTGCATTAACACGATTGCACTCAGAGGGTTTATAAAAACGTAGGACATAGCTATGGTTCACCATATGTCAAAGTGCCAGACCCACTTTTCTCTCCAGCCTGGCCCTTTCGAGGACCACAATTTTTTCTATCACAGCTTGAACACTGAAGTTGGAATTCAAAATTCATGAAACTACTTGTTTTTAGGTAAGATTATACAGCATAACTGCCTTGTGGTCAGCATACCTGGGAACTTGTGGGCATACCCCAAGCATACCCAGAGCCTACCCTTGCGGGACGCGGCCAGGGCTACCCACTGATGTCATTTAAAGGGAAAATGTCAAGTTTCGGGTGTTGGCCTGGAGCATTAGAGAAGCAGGCCAAACATAGAGAGTTCCCTTGTATGGTGGTCATTCCCAGCACTGGAGTTGTGCAGCCTTGAGCTAGAGCTTACTGGATGGGCAGTTGTCAACTTTACCATCTCTGATACAGAATATCCATTTTTTTGTTATATATTTAATAGACTGGGAGTTTAGAGATTACTAGAACCTTTCTACTGACTGATTTCATTGCTTTGTGCACTATTTTTTTCTTCTGAAACCTTTAGTCAATGTACATCACAAAGCCTGGAGGCGCATACCTCTAGCAAGGGGCAACCACGTCTACATTGTACTGATTTTAAGACTCATATCATATCCTTTTGTGTGTGTGTGCATTTTACAAGGAGATTAAGTAAAACATGCATTGTGGCTATGCTGGTTTTATGAACTTTTTATGTTGTCCCTATCGGTAAATATGGGGCAGGGTTGTTAAAGCTATAATCGAGGGCCATTTAGATGGGTTTGTATTTTGACAGATACCCAGGGCAGAGCCCCTTTACTCCCTCTCCCCCTCAGCCGCTCCTTCCGCAGCTGGCATCTTCTCTGCATTAAAAGGCACTATGCACCTTGTAAGACATGGAGGGCTGGGATATGATATCCCGATGCTCTGTGTCTTAGAGATGCTCAGCTAATTTTAATGCAGTCTGTTGAGGATGTGCTGAACTGGCACAGCCTCCATAGTATAAATGGCACAGTTGAGGAGATCCGATATCTCCCCTGTAACCGGCCAATTGAGAAGCACCACACCAGGCCTGGACACCGAGAGGGTGATCTGCCCACCATTTTTGCAGCAGGGGAGAGCTGCCCTAGGCCGAGTCAGCCTAGGATTTATCACTGGATATGCTTCTGCAAGAAAAGCTGAACTCACCCTGCATAATTCAAAGGGAAAGTCAAATAATTCTAAACAAATTCTACCATATTAACAATGCATTATCCAACTCAGCCTTCCTTGAAGATGAAACTCACCGTTAGTGTTTTATAATGCATAGTGAAATGCTCAGTTCACTTTAAAACTGCCCAATTATATTTTATAGCATTAAACCGATAATTTACAACAGTTTTCCTGGCAACCTTCTGGCTGTCTACAGAACAGCTGTAGCCCAAGAAGTAAGCAGCTGGACCTGAACACTATATGAACAAATGACATGCACTCTAAAAAGAATACATCATTACTCAAGATTTTTAGTTTTTTTTTTTCATAAGGTGATATAAAAGCCAGCATTTTTTCTAAGATGATCTACTAACTATTGTAATATTGTGTGGAAATATATATGTGATATCACCCATTGTCCCACATGCAAATAAGCCTTCTTGGCCATTTGCCAGACTCAGTCTATTACATATTTTTTTAATAATAATGCAACAAATGACAATGACAATGACAAATTACAAAATGAAGCATTTGCCCAGAAATCTTTGAGATTGTAACCATGTGATCTGTAAACCAATATAAGTATAGGGTCCACTTTTCTTAAGATGTTAAGGTGTTATGACTATTATACTACTATGTGTGCAAAGCAGGCAAACAAATGGTGCCCTATACCATACATCTCTGCCTAATAGGCACTGGGGCATCATGAGGATCCTGTGTGTCTATTTTGTTAGTTGAAAAACAACACCAAATCAAAACTGAGATTGTATTTATTTCAACTCTAGTTTCAATTTTCAGCCCACAAAATCACGTTTCTGCAGTATTAATATGTCAGAAAACATCTGGATTCATTCTAAGCCCTTCAACATTGCAAATGGTCTTCTCCATTCCTAGCACCAGTTGACAGTGTTAAGCTTGGCAACAAATTACCTTCACTGTCCCAATAATTATGGAACCTCATATGACCACATATGTTCCCTGCAGATGGTAGAAGAAATAGTCTACACATCAAATTGATGGGCTCTCTTACTGAGAAACAGTCTGGTAAATCTGCTGGAGAGAATAAATACAGGGTTTACCACAGTCATCTTCTTGGTACAACTAATTTTAACTGTTAACCAGCAAACTATCACTTCTTCAGGTTCATCTCAACCTGCAGTTCAACGTCACCATGATAGTCTTGCTAGCGAGCAATATGTTTTACAACTTAATGAACATTAATATTCTTTAACTATGCTTAATAATTCTTTCAATCCTGTTACCACTATTTATAATCTGATGCTTTCGGGATCTAATGTGAACTTCATTCGTTGCCTGAACACAAGCAATTGACATAATAGCTGCTTTTGGCCATAAAATCATGTTTTTATTAGTAATTTACGTGTAGCGTGTTGTTGTTATAATTTAATTGATTATTTCGCAAAAACTTTAATATTCTTAAAAATGCTAACTTATCTAATGTATGAAAGTATCAAAAGTACGCCAACTCCACTGGACATTTAAAAAAAAAGTTTATAAAATAATTCTAGTAAAAAATATAGAACCATTTAATAAACAGTATTAGTGAAAACATGAACTGTCGCCATCATAGCTTGTATATTAACAAAATGAATTTATGAAAACTATAGCTTTGGCTTAATTAGATATTTTGTTTGCCTCGTAGAAGCTGAGGCTGATGGCAGCCCGTAACAGAGCCAGTATTATTTAATCAATGCCCTGTCTTAATGTATTCCCCTTCTCCTCATCCCAAACATAAAAAAATGCTATCTGGACCATTCAAAAGCAATCAGCAACTTAACAATCAAGAGAGGTGCAGATCATGAATCCATGCTGCATCCATGTTTTAAACATAATGCTCTCATGTTATATATATAATTACATTGATTTATATAATGTCATCGTATTCTGCAGCATGGTACAATTAGTAAACTGGACATAACAAGTAGTGCATCACATAAAAGTGTTGACTTACATAAACAAAAGGTTGCATATTTGTATCTCTATCATGTGGGTTTACTTGATGTACAGAACAGTAAAATAAAAGATTTAGGAAATGACATATTCACTTTAAGGAGAGAGAATAAAATATGTGAAACTGACAGATTCTAGGAGATAAAAGTACTAAGAGCAACTGAAAACAATTGAATAAAGTGCATTGAAAATGTTGGTTTAGCTATACTGGATTTACTATTCATATAATGTATAATATGTAAATATATTGCAATCTGTCCATTTATATACTAGATATTTATATATATTGTGACAAACTCTGTAGCATGAGGGCCATACATGTCACATTTAGGGATCCTAAGCACAGTTTGAGGGATCCTAAGCACAGTCCTCTAGGGCAATCAGAGAAGTCCGGGGAAATACCTTCAACTGCTACGATTGCTGGCCCAGGACTGACCAGGGCCTAATCACCACTACCTCAAACCTCCCAGCCAGACCCAGCTAAGCCAGGCTCTGCGAAAACCTGCCCCCAGACAGCCACACACAGGTCCAGGCACGGTGGTATCGCCTCAGCTTGCGCTCAGGATGCGTCTATCTTTTCAGCGGCCTCTCCTTGCCTGGCAGCTCAGGGAAACTCCCTCTTCCCCCAACAGTCTCTCTGAGTATCAGGCTCCACTATATGGACAAAAGTATTGAATTCAGAGTTTGGGCTGGGCCTGGTGAAAGGAAATATTAATGCTTCAGCATATCCACACATTTTGGACAATGCTATGCTTCTAACTTTGTTGGAACAGTTTGGGGAAGACCCTTTTCTATTCCAGAATGACTGTACCCCAGTGCACAAAGTAAGGCCCATAAGTGGAAAGCCTTTCTAGAAGAGTGGAAGCTGTTACAACTGCAAAGGGGGGGGGCAACTTCATATTAATGTCTATGTTTTTAGAATGTCATCTAAGTCCCTGTTGGTGTAATGGTGTCAGTTTGTAATATACAAATATAAAAACAAAGAATTTGATGCCAGAAAAGAATGATTCAGTCCATCTAGTCTGACCACTTCACTGATGTAGAGACTCAGACCTTATTTAGTCCTTGGACTTGTCTTAGATTTAGGGAAGCCTTATGCCTATCCCTATTGCCTATCCCTCACTGTATTGTGCTTTACCACTTTTAATAGGAGGTGTAATGCTCAGCGTACCAAAGAAGACAGGGCAGGATACTGTGTCCTAAAAGAGAGAGCACGTTGATCCCGGAGATTTTTTCACCCTCCAACTGGTTACCCCTCGGTTTGAGCCTTTTGGTTTCTAGAGGCCTTGGGACTTGTGAGAATCTTCTGAAAACTGAGGACACGTTCATGAAAAGCACAAGCAGGATAACCAGAAAAAAGCCATTATCAGGAAACTGGTAGTCAGGATAGTCGAATAACAGAGCCAGAGTCAGAGAACAAAGTAGTCAAGGTCAAGCTCGGGTATGACCTTAGGACAGAGTTTGCTGGTTCTAGGGCTTTACATAGGAATCCCTGTAAGGTCTTGGCTCCGAATTTGGATTTGGCACCAGGGGTGAAGGGGTGTTGTTAGAGGCTAGGCTGAGGCGCTGTTATGCCACTCTTTAGTATCGTGCATCTGCGCATGAAATGAGGGAGCTGGGGCAGTGGCAGCAGAACCGGGGTGAAGATCACAAGTAGGAGGCCGGCCCTCATGACCCAACCAGTAAGTAAGTGACCAGAACAGAGTTAGGAGGCCGGCGTCGAGTGACAGGAGCCTGTTCCATTTATCTTTCACCCACTAACATAAAGTTATGTACATGGATATAATTAAATATGCACGGCTTTGAATAGGTGCATATAACCAAAATGTATGCATTTCACAAAGGATATTATCTCTTATATAAATTACTTATATATGTTTTATTTCAAATATATTGCACAATTATGGACATTTGATTTTGTATCAAATGCAGAATTACTTATGTTTACAAATGAATCATGACAATTAGGTAAACTGTATACAGTATAACAAAAAAGACCTCCCGTAGACCTCTATTGAATATTGTGGTCTTTTTTGAAATACTAGTAACACAGCTTAGTTCTCTCCTTAATCTTATCAGTTCTCTCCATGGAGAAGGTCATGGGTCAGTAGCCACTTCTACAAACAATGGCTATTTGAATCCAAACAAACTCCAGCCTTGCCTACTAAGCAGCTGCTCCTAGACAATTCCCAATTTGTAGTCACTCATTACTTATTCCTGCAATCTCCAGTTGCAATAAAAGCATCTCTTTCAATAGCACTCAGACTAAACAGAAAGGCTTCAATGACTGAGCAAGATTTACATGTATTTGTGGACATCCGAGTCAACTCAAGTCCACTGGATAATGCATTTTGAGGAAATTTTAAGAACGTATGTTTTTTTAATCATTTTAATATTTTCTTTCATAAATTATAATGGGGTAAGGAATGTGTAAATTATTTTATCTCCTGACCTACTGAGATTACAATTTCATTTTAGAAATTAATTCCAAGGATAAAGTGACAAAAAAACCCAAAACACCATTCAATCCTGGTTCTTTGCTTCATCTTTAATGTAACAGCCTATATTAAAAAGTACACAAAGGCTTTAGGTGTAGTCATGGGCAAATATTAAACCTGAGCAAGATGTTGTAGACCGATAAATGAATGCATAGCACACAAAATGAAACACAGCGGTACAGTGCTAATATGCTCGATTTCCTAGGACCCCCAGCATGTTTCTCTTAAGGAACCTGCCACTCGTCTTAATCCAGAAAGTGCTTTTGTAAAAAAAGGTGTAACAAAGCATGGTTTTATTCTAATCTAAAAATCAAGTAAATGGAAAGGGGTTTAAATAGAGTCACCTACATTCTACAGTAGACTGTAAAAATCACTAGGATCTGTTGCTGAAAAGAGACTGGCGTTATCGCAGGTTCGGTTCTACCTCCTCCCAATTATATCAAAGGGGTATCAGATATTTTTGAGAGAAGCAGCGTAGTCCTTCCGTTTAAAATCACAGTACTAAGAATGTCTATCTATCCATCATTGACAAAAACAAAACATTATTGACATACTATGGTGTAACACTCATGATTGGGGGTGGTCAGGGATTACATTTAATGTACAATACATTAGTGCCAGCAGATTCCGTAGCGCTTTACAATCAGTCAGTAGGATAAATGTAAAATCGCAAACGCTAACAAACTGGTAGAAAAGAAGAAAAGGGCCCTGCTCTTGAGAGCTTGCAATCTAGTTGGTTGAGGGGGAAGTAGAACGTAGGAGAGGACTGCTTTGGATGAGGATGAGTTGGTCGAGTCAGGATGAGCTGTTGAGGTTGTTGGTTGTTTAGATGGTTTAGACAGGATCCTGGCAATTTACCCTCAGCGCCTTCAGTGCTAACTATACATGAGAAATGAGGTCGGCAAACCAGACCCCAGCGGCCAGCAATGTATTCCACGTATGATTGCACTGTAGATTGTCTTCTCTGTGACCGCTAAAAACAATCACAGAAACTACATTGATGTAGTCAAGGATGGAAGCCTCACATTTACACTTAAATCCCGATGCTGTGTCATGAGCAAGGTTCATAATATTGGGAATAGAATTACTTCCTAACCACAACTCATTTAAACTTTGTGGTTAGCGATAATATTCACATTGTTAAAATTCAAGGTTGTGATGTATCATGACATCCATTGTTAATAAAACCCACAGATTATACCAAAAAAGTCAACACAGTCAGATTTTAAAACATTCTTCTTCTCTTCTGTAAAAGGGCTAATGACAAAGGTTCTAGATGCTTACAGGAGATGCAAGATAATACCCTAGTTAGAGGAAATGATCCGGTTATTGAAGGTACATGGCACTTACTTCATAAGCAGATAACACAGATGATACATTACTAGTTTATCAATATGTATCTAGAGCACAGTAAAGGTATTATTAAGAAGATAATCTCTGCACACAACTACTTCATACAAAAAATTATCTTAAATACATTGTGCCTCTTAAGCAGAACATGTGATTTCCTAGAATGTAATATTTTACGTATTTATATATTAACTGTCTGGCAGGGAGATCGCTGATCTCCTCCTAACTGGCGCAAAAAGAAGGGCATGCAAAGTCTCTTCCCACAGAACTGTGCGTAAGTGATCCCAACACAGGACCACAGTAAGAAGAAAAAGAAAAAGGGAGAGGGGAATGATATGGAGAAAGGGAACATAAATAGAGAAAGGGAAGATACAGTATGTGTGTTTTGCGCATGCCTGTGTAAGTTTGTATGTTACAGCCAATATGTCTGTGAAAGAGCAAGTGTATGCTAGGGTGTTTGTGTGTAAGGGTAAGCGTGTGTTTGTGTGGGCAGGAGGTATGTGTGCATGAGCAGACATGTGTATGTCTAGGCGTGTGTGTAATATTGTATAATAAAAGTATCTATTACTATTTCTGTTTTGAGCTTAAAGGTAATATAAAGATTCATTTATAACCTAGAAACATTTTAAAAGGAAAATAAATGATAGTGTCCTTCACCGAGTCCACTAGAGGTCACTGTGTCAATACTCTAGAGACACATACTGTAATTTACTAAAATTAATAATAGTTCAGTTCACCATAGAACATAACTCCAACCATCTAATCCTCAGTTTTTTTTCTGAAATAAGATTTTAAAAGTGAAACTGATGATTATTATCCAAATTGTCACCTACCATTAGAGGGCATTTTAGCCTCATTTGTAAGCAGAAGTAGTGGAGGCTAAAATGGAACCAAGGACTGATTAAGATTTGAGTTTTTCAAAGTAGGAAAAATGGGCAAATTAGAAGGTCTGAATGGTTCTTATCTGCTGTCAAATGTTGTGTCTCTATTATCTCTAAGCATCAGATAATCCGCTTCTAAAGATTAATTTAGTGAAAGGCTCAAAGAGACTCATCAGCCAGACCATGCTCTCCACTACCTGCAAAAGCGGGAAAGTGAGGGTGCTTGGTGGACAGTGCCTGAAAATTGGAAACAAGCAAAGGTATTCTAAGTTTTTGTTTGTTTGTAAAGAAAAAATGACAGGATGAGCTGAGCCTATCTTCCAGGGCGGATTTAATGGCTAGCAATTCCTTTTTTGTGACATTATAAACCATTTCAGAGGGTAACAATTTTTTTAGAGAAGTATGCAGCAGGATGGAGGAGCATCTTGGTCCCGTGTCTTTAAGATAACACATCCCCAATAGCCATTTAATCTCTACCACAATTACGTCCATCAGGCCACACTGTTCATGAAGAACCATACAGATCATGTTTAATAATATATGAAACAAATCAAACATGCTTTTGGAAAATAAATATAAAACTATAGGTACCTACTTGATAAGGTTTATATACAGTATATGGGGTAAAGTATTGGGACACACCTCTTAATTATTGAATTCAGGTGCTTCAATCGGACCTATTGCCACAGATGTATAAAAACAAGCTCCTAGTCATGCAGTCTGCATTCACAAACATTTGTGGAAAAAATGGGTCGTTCTGAAGAGCTCAGTGAATTCAATCGTGATACTGTGATGCAATGCCACCTTTGCAATAAGTCAGGTAGTGAAATTTCATCCTTGTTAGATATTCCACGGTCAACTGTAAGTAGTATTATTAGAAATTGGTTGATAAGCATTTAGGAACAGCAGCAACTCAGCCACAAAGACGCTGTAAAGTTGAGGTGCATGGAGCGTAAAAGTCGACAACTCTGCTGATTCCATAACTGAAGAGTTCCAAACTTCCACTGGCATTAATATCAACACAAAAACTGTCTGGAGGGAGCTTCATGGAATGGGTTTCTACGGCTGAGCAGCTGCATGCAAGCCTCACATCACTAAGTACAATGCCAAGCGACGGAGCCAGTGGTGTAAAGCACGCTGCCACTGGACTCTGGAGCAGTGGAAACTGTTCTGTGGAGTGGCGACTCACGCTTCTCTGTTTGGCAGTCTGAGTTTGGTGGATCCCAGGATAATGTTACCTGCCTGACTGCATTGTGCAAACTATAAAGTTTGGTGGAGGAGGGATAATGGTATGAGGCTGTTTTTCAGGGGTTGGGCCCCTTACTTCCAATGAATGCTTCAACATACCAAGACATTTTACACAATGCTATGCTTCCAACGTTGTAGGAACAGTTTTGGGAAGGCCTTTTTCTGTTTCAGCATGACTGTGCCCAGTGCACAAAGCAAGGTCCATAAAGACATGGTTGGATGGACCTGACCTCAACCCCATCAAACTCCTTTGGGATGAACTGGAACAGAGATTGCGGGTCAGGCCTTCTCGTCCAACATCAGTACCTGACTTCACAAAAGCTGTACCGGATGAAAAGGCAAAAATTCCCAGAGAAACCTCCAAAACCTTGCGGAAAGCATCACCAGAAGAGTGGAAGCTGTTATAGCTGTAAACGAGGGACTGACTTCATATTAATGGCTATGTATTGAGAATGCAAGGTCATAAAAGTCTCCATTGGTGCAATGGTCTGGTGTCTCAATACTTTTGTCCACTTTTGCAATACAAAAAGGTTTTGACTTAAATTAGTATTTAAAATAGATTGTTTCACTTAAATTACTTCTTTACTTTACTTAACTTAGTATTTAAGATACATATTTTAAACTAATTGACAGTTCTTTTTATTTAAAGCATCAAAATGTTGTACAGGACCGTACATTTTTTATAACAAACCACAAATATTTCTGATAGCTCGGTAGCCCGCCAAAAAAAAATCTAATAACAATATGTGTCAGATCTGTTAAAATAGCTGGTCTATGATTTCATATCGTTTCAAATTCAGAACATTTGAAATGCAGGAGAACGTTTATTCAGGTGGCAGAAATAAGGCAGAGATTGATGGAAAATATGGCTTTCGAATGCACAGCAGGCCTCTTCCTCCTCTTTCTCTGGCTAGCCTTTGACGAGAAGCATTAAAAAAGAATAGGGATATATGCCTACAGTAATCTCATGGTCAGGGCATGAACAGAAAGGTGAAGAAAAGCGGCCCTCTCATTATACTCTGGTCCCAAGGTTAGAATTAGACCCTTAGGGTAAACAGCTGTCAATTAGAGATAACTTCTACCAATGCGGTTTTAAAATCTCTAGCTTATCACCTAGCAACTAGTGAGGAACCATTCTTTCAGGGCTACAGCCCTTAATTCTGCCATCAGCTCAAGAGTCATCTTGAAGGCATTGAAATAACCTTTTCAATTTGGGCAGATGCATAACAAATGTAGCTTCCACAGTCAGCATGAAGTCGCGGTGACATTTCAAAAAGAAAGGTTGTTCATCTGAGAAAATGTTAAATTTGCTTGTGTTAACATTACAAATGGTATGTTAGATGATTAAGTAATTGTACACTTTACCACCCAACTGCTGGCAGAAAATCACCAAGACGTCAATTGATATTTTACCTGTAGCCTGCTTGATTTCTAGAAATGATTACAATTCATGTATGTTTACACACACATACACACGCTGGCATCTTATATAGGCAAATAGATACACATCACTTTAATTACCGGTACGTTAAATTATATTAAATGTATTTTTATAGCGCCAGCAGATTCCAAAGAGGGTCCTGCTCTAACAAACTTCTAGTCACTTTAATATATATATATATATAATATATAATATATGTTACCTGAATATATATATATATGTATATCTATATTGTCTGTGGATTGGGACTGAAAATTAATCACTTATTAATCATTATCCAGGTGTTAAGTGCAATATCCTAATGTCTTGCTCTTAGAACACAAATATCACCTTTGGTGGGCAGCTTGGTAAAACAACAGCATTATAACTCTGAAGAATATTCTGTAGGATGTAAATAAGATATCTTGCTATTTTTTCCCCCATGTTATTTATCAAAGTGTCTAGGGAAGCTCATTGATCAATATTGTTTAAAGAATGATATTTTGTATCTCAGCTGTCATAAGGAAGAAGCATTTGATAAACAGTCATACATCTTCCTGGTAAATCACACCAGAGCTGCATTAAGTCACGCTAACCTTTAGCACAATCTTATTAATCTACTATGAAGTACTTGAGTATGCTTTACATGTAGCCCAGCTATTAAAGTCCTTTAGTTGATGGAGTTGTTGAGATGAAAAGGGTTTTTATAACCATGAATACCAAAGAAAAGTAAAAAGAAAAAGAAATAATAAAATAGTGTGTACCTGATTGGATCCACTTGTAATTAAATTACATATTTTATATAAAAAGATATTTTTACATTAGCAATAGTTTGACTTGTCTCTATTTTGCTTCCTCCCTCTCCTTCTCGACCCAGTAATTTACACTCTACTGTATCTATCTATCTATCTATCTATCTATCTATCTATATACAAAAAAATAAAAAATAATTTTTGTGAATGACATGCAGTTTATGATCTGAAATCAGATTCTAAGGCATAAAAACTAGACAATGGCCGCTAAATAAAAAATCTGGGAAACACCTGCACATAACTGATTCAGTGGGGTCAGATGGTCAAGAAATTTGTAGACAGATCTAAACTCAATTAACACATTCTTAAACGTTACAACAAACACTCGGTGAAGAAAAGAAGTAAAATACACTTTAACAAACATAAATTAACATTTTCATTGTTAAATGAAATTTAGTAGGTGCCAGCAATGCAATGTAACACATTGTTATAATAACAATAATTATAATAATGAATCTGTTAATTGTAAGAAAGTACTTACAGCACAAGTAAAACAACATGGAGTATTAAAGCAAAATAAACTAAATAGTTTCAGTATTATAATCCACAACAAGGGAAGGTTTATTTTTAAAAAACCCTTTTGTTGTATTATATTATTTTTTTAATTTATCATTATCATTGTTATTAGTAGTAATTAATTCAATTTATATATATATATATGTTTGATGCATATTTAATTAATGCCCATATGTGTATCAAAAAACTTGTAACATTCATATGATGATAATATACAGCGTTTTGAATGTATCTATAAAAGTTATCTTTCATATCAAGTGGATATGGACACATTTTGACAGCTAGTTCATCTTAATTTATCTTTTTTATTACTTTCATCTAAATTGGCTGACTCTGGGATTTATTTGATCCGATTTGAAAATCAGTGGTTTTCCTTTGAAAATGACATATATTTGCTAAAAGTGTAAGTGTAGTTGTTACCTATGTTTGCCTGTGAGCTGAATCACTGACAACTTAGTAACAATTTAGCTTTCATTCTTTTTTTAACTGCAATAGTCTAGAAACTGGACAGGTCAGTAAATCAACATGGCTTCTGATGGTTTACATTGTAATCTATGTAACGATTTCTGTTTGAATACTCTTGGGATAATTACGTCAGGTGCTGAATCCAGCTCAATATTTCTGTTATTGTCATCATAGCAATGTGATGTGTATTTTAAATTAAAATAATCATTGTTATTAAACTTTACAAGAAACAAAAAGTTTCTTGTCCACATGACTTTATTAGCTGCAATCTCCAGTTGCCAGTAATTAGCCTTAAAGCCAGGAGCCCCAACAAAGGGAAAACAAAAACAGCATGTGTAGCCTCTTTTTTTTTTAAACATTTTATTATGCATGTCTTATGCGCTTAGTTGCATTAAAATATCATGCACGTTCTCCACTGTTCTTTCTACTTTCTAAAATCCGAACATATGTACAATGAAGAGTGCATTACTTATGCTTCCAGATCTCTGGCCTCTGTATTGTAGATCTGCCCTCCACCGATCATGCCATGTAGAATCGCATGGGTTGCACATGAACGAGGTTTAAGGCAGCAAATACCTTTTTCAAGATGTGTGCATATTTTTGCATGTCTCTAAATACAAACAAAATCTGCACCTTTGCGATGTCTCCCATCTTTTGTAAATAGACCTTGGCTTGACTTGAACTCACAACCGGGTTGTGATTCATTAGGATTCCCGATATACTAGGAATAAGACTAAAGTGAAAAAAAAAAGAAAGCAAAAATAAATAAATAATAAATAAAATCAAAATAAATTTGGGAGGCGATGTAGAAGGAACGCTGCTGACTCAATAAACCTGCTGGGACTTTGTGGTCGACTGCTAGGCAACAAACCATCCCCAATACAGCAAACATTCAGCCGCAGAATGAATGACCTCATCTACAAATCAGCTATTTGATATACAGATCTGGCTGTTTCCCTCTTCAATAATACAGCACCTCTCAGGCAGCAGGTGCAGAATAAAAATAAGTGGTGTTTTCACATTTGAAAAGTAATCACTGCATTGCCTTGTCCCTCTGGCTATTCCAATTCCTGGAGCTGTTTTATCGCAATCTTTTTTTTTGCCTTACATCTTTTTGAATAAAGGAACCCAGACAGCCCATATGATTTTATTATCTATTCCTAAACTCAAATGAAGGCAGTTGTATATAATATTTTTATTATTGTATCCCAAATAAGATTATAAACCTTTCAACATCTCCATTGCATCGTAAATGTGCTTATTTAATATATACCCATTCTATATTCATTATCTCATTATTTGTCATGGTAATTGGTACCCAAAGGAATATTTGAAATAAAATATTGGTTGAACACCACAAGTTTGCATCTCTTTGTAAATGTATCCTGGAAGCAAGAAGTATTTAAAGAAATGTATATGGCAATATATTTCCAGAAATGTATCATAATATACAGTATACAACAATTTTATGTTTTTAATGCTAATTAAGCTTTTTTGTAATTTGATGAAAAAGAGACATTACGTAGTATACTTGTATAACAATATAAGGAGCTTTAATAACAATAAATTATATTGTATTTCATATGTTTTCAATGTAAAAATGCAAATAAAAAATGTGATACTTTTTCTTTCTGTTAATGAATCTGTGACAATTTTCTGTTATTTTATCATTTTTTTTCCATTGTTTTCTATGTAAATATTTTTATTTAATTATATGTGATAGGTTTATCTTCAGGACTTGGATCTATTCACTAAGAAGTCGAGTTAAACCTAAATGGCCTTACCAGACTGAGGTCACTTCCCATTGCATGATAACACTTTCAAACTACTTGCATGTCCTCATCTAACACTCACAAATTTAAATTTTATATACTCCTGCATATTATATATATATATATATATATATATTTATTTATTAATTTATATTTTTAAAACACTGCAAAAATAAGAAGTTAATAGAATAATTTAACAGAAACCAATCAAATGCCTCTCTTGGTTACTCTAAATGTAGTATCATGTACCAGAATTACTCTCTTTCATACACAAGGCAAAACTAAAGGCTAACTATATCTCACAGGAATAGAATGCAGAAGGATTGGCAAAATATGCATTAAATTGACCCGGTTATATTTTGGTCGGAGTATGTATGTCCCAGCATCTTATTAAGAAACATGATGAAAAGAGAAGTGATTAACTATACAGGACTTCTCATAACAAGTACATGTTAGAAATAAAACCACACGGCGCCCCTCTCTCT
>VKOC01046867.1:0-10288 GCA_009364415.1 Spea multiplicata | reverse complement strand
GCGGTTCTCAACCTGTGGGTCACGTGACCCCTTTCACAGGGGTCGCCTAAGACTATCGGAAAACACATATTTCACAATATATAATTATATAATTTTGGGGGTCACCACAACATGAGGAACTGTATTAAAGGGTCGCGGCATTAGGAAGGTTGAGAACCACTGCGCTAAAGTTGTACTCTATTGTATGATCATCAATTAAACCTTAATAGATCTGCCATTTTATTATTTCTTCTAAAGGCTCAATGACAATTTCATGTTCCCAGGAAAAATCTGAAAAAGAATGACCTTATAATATGACTGATTACAATCAATGATGTTTCCAACGCAATTAATTAACATAGTGTTAAGATCAGCAGAGTAGGAGGAACAGAACTTTGTAAATCTAAATGCAAAGTGGTCCCAGATACACCAAATGTAGAAACCACTGCAGTACTGCAATAGTGCATCTGAATGACCATATCTGAATGTAATACAGGTTAAACTCTTATCATATATTATCTAAGTATGTAAAATATGATGTTTGTAGTAGTACAACTAATAAATGTTTAAGTTGTGCTGCTAGCTATGCGGTGGAACTTATGACTAATTTGCAAAATGAATCCACTCCCTTCGCCTATAATAAAGTGGATGGTATATAGTATCATTATGTATACATTAAAATAGTCTACCGGGTTCCAACAACAGGGAGACGCAACTAGGAGATAGAAGAACCATAGAACACGTGACGTATACTCCTAAACTATATGGGTTGCATTTTTAGTAGACATCATTACGTAAAGTTATTATACAAAATGAACTAAGTGACGTAGGACTGGGAAGTTGGCATCTCCATTTCATATATGAGAGGTTTACTGAGCGATTAATTATATATTACCAAACAATATAACTGTTAGGGGTTTTTCTTCTTCTTCTTATATGGAGCCCTTGTAAAAAAAAAAAAAAAACGTAAAGACGACCATTCTGTCCTGTCTTATTTAGTACATTGTTGTTTTCACTTTCTTTTCAGGCCATATTTTTTTCCCCTTTATTCCATTAGGCTACTAATTAAAATTTAATTTAGTTTGTCACCTATGTGATAGCCTTGCTGGGAACCCAATAGTACTAATTTGTTAAGTGCATGCCTGTTATGGATACATCAGTCGAACCAGGAAGGTAACCTTTCGGAGTATTTTAATGAACCCTGAGTAATATTTAATAAATTAATTATATGTCTACAGACAGCCGAAAAGAACAGTAAAAAGTGCTGTAGATGTTGTAGAACCATGACGATGCCTGTTAAAATTCCCACTCATCTGGCTGCATTACAATAATGTTACCATCATGATCACAAATGCTTGGCATGTGTGACCCATTTTGTGATTGTACATAGCATACCTCTACAGCAGATATTCACACGCTCTATAAATATTTATATGTTTGCTCTTGTTTTAGTTAGGGACATTACATTCAAGATTGTGTTTCTTAATGAGACCACTTACATTGTGTCTTGGAATATTGTGTTCCTGAATAGTGGCCTATGGTAACCTGTCTGCTGAATATTCACACATAGAATCTCATGGTGACCACTTCACTTACTATCTACAAAAAAAAAAAGCTCCACAAGTCTTTAGCCGGATTGAATAGCTCAGATTCTCCTGTTACGCTAGGAGAAATATATTCTAATATTTAAGGTTAGTTCTATATGATAATTCATCTCTGACATCTGTTTTTAATCCTTAAACCTTCTGTATTTTGATTTTACATGTTTCACTAGAAAAAAAAAGCTCAGTTATGTGAAATAAAATACAAAAACTAAAATACATACTTCAGGAGATGTCAGCATGCATTTTGACACATTTATTTGCAAAGTAGAGGAAAATGGATCGAGATGACGTCAAGGAGATGTGGGTTGTGACTCCTCATATAGACAGCCAGTCTCCTACTGAACCAAGCATACCTGAGATCTCCAGGTTGGGTCACTGGATGGGGCAGTGGTGTTTGCTCTTCTCACTTCTTAATCAGTCCCACCCGCATCCCACCCCATGCCTGCTACTACCACAGACTTTTCCTTTGAGCAGAAGAAGTGGAGGTCTTCTGTCAATCTTACTGAGGAAGGGCATTTCATGGGCAAAATGTGCCGTAACTTGTAAAGGATACCTTTTACTGGTTCCTTTTCTTCTATCCATGAGGGTAATCCTGAAGAAAGTCATTATAATAGTGCTGGATAGTATTAGTCCAGTCCATACGGAATAGAATTAATAATGTGTACTATGTAAAAAAAGAAAATAAAAAAGATTTAATCGTCAGAGTGGTGTGCGTTTCTAGGAAATGAATGAGAATTCAATAAAAAAATGTTATCTCCCAGGCAGGGAGAGACCGAGACAATGTGGTCCTGGTGCTTTTCCGTATGAAAGTTGAAGTAGTAGCATATCCTCTTGACCAATGTGTGCAAAGAAATATGTGGCTTTGTATATTTATAATGTGGTTTTTCTAATAAGTAAGATAACGAGCTCTTTGTTTATCCAAAATGAAACCGCATATTTTTAAAGTTTACTTTCCCTTAAATACTTCTACACAAAACCAATGACTAAAGTGTTCACGCTAGAACTGTTTTATACAGTTGCTGTGCATTTGATGACAAATATCCCCTCGGGGGCTATATGTAAAGCTGAAGTGAAACTGCGTGAGTAACTTTTGTGTGGCGTACATACTGAAACGGACACTTGTACATGGAGGGAGATAATAAATCATTCTGTAGCCGCCCAACACACTATATGCTGTCTACTTCTAAATGATATGACTTAATAGCTTGAATATTAGTTGAAAGTCCCCTGGCTTCCCCTGTTGAGTGCTCTGTTAAGCAGCATGGTTGAACTCACTGGGCCACTAAGCCCGGACACCATTGTTCATGAAAAGGCTAGTGGGATTCATTGTTGCTTGTGGAGCATTTAGTCAAATGTCCTTCACAAAGAGTGTTGCTGCTTGCTCCATGGGTAATTGCAGGGCTGGACTAGCGATGATGAGGCAGCCCTGGCGCTTTAAAGCCAGTGGCTGATGGCTGGATATGCGTGGCAGCACGCTAGATTTTTTTTGTATTTTTTTTTTTATGCTCGCATAGCGCGCGGCCGGCCATATCCAGCTGGTGGTCACACGCAGTTGCACCTGGTCTGAGTGTTGGATGCTGTCAGCCAGCCGCCCACTAGGCTTTTGCCCTCTGTGCCAGACGGCTGGTCCGGGCCTGGTGAATTGGTAAATAACAAACCTGTGGGGGTTATTCACTAAAGTGAACATTTGCTAAAGCGTTGTGGATCTAACTCTACCAATTTACTATTCATTATGAAGGACCAATACTGGCAAGTTTCTCCAGCAAGAGGAGCAGAGTTATCCCTGCATAATGCAAAATTCAGTGTGTAAGGAGATTGGAGAAATCTCACTAATTTAAGTAAACATTACACATGCCAGTCAATATCTTCCTGCAGCAGAATCTCCCTGGGGATAGTCCAAATTTAATAATGAAGTCAGGGAGTCAAAACCACAACTGTTGTGCAAACTCTTGTTTTTGTAAATGGACCTCTTTGTGTTGGTATGTATGTGGTAGATCTAATTCTTCACATTGCCTTGATTACATCGTCGGGAATATGCCACTCATTATGAGAAATGCAGGGGCGGGTGCCGTACTTGGCACAAATCCGCCAGTTTCTGTTGTGTGAACTCATCCCAAACTTTCTGTTACTATGTTTATTGTGACTTATCTTTTCCCAAATCAGCTTGCCTCGTACAGCTAATAATGAGTGTAATGCCGCGTCAAGACAACATGCCGTTCTGACGTATGTTGGTCTTGTCATGAAACTGTGCTCTGTTATTTGAAAGGTAATTGTGTAGTGACCCAGTTCCACGGCCAATAATTAAAACCTATATTCATACCCATAATAATTCTTCAGCATAGATAAGAGTATGAATCAAATATTACAGGTTTTCAGGACTTATATAAGAGGTGTTATAACATTCTGCACATTATACATTGGCAGACAATTAACTAGTATTTAAAGATTATTTCAGGGAATGTTAAGTACTGAATAAAGGCTGAAGTAATTGCAAATTACATTTGATATAATGAGGAGAAGATTCTTTTAGGCGTTACCATTTATTATTCCATCATAGGCAAAGATGTAGAGTAACGTAAGCTTTCGGGGGCGTAGAGAGAATAGAAATAATAGAAATACAATTAACAAAAAAATATACTATTAATTATGTACGTGTACAAATGTTCTGTTCCAGCCTGTGAAGCCGCGCTGTCCGGTCATATAATCCTTCTATTTTTTAAAAAAAAAAAATCCTGGAATGTTTTCCTTATCAATACAAATTCAATCACAATTCACATGGAAGATGAGGCACTTTAAATGGACTCTGAGCTGAGCATTGCAGGGTATACTATGTGATGGCCTATGAAAAATACAGCTTGGTACGCCATAGAGGCATTTGGTTGAAAGGTTGGTTAATGGGACTACTCCTTCTTGAAGGTGTTCAATTCATACCTGAGGTGACTGAAAATTACCAACAGTAAATAGATAATAGATATAATAGATGCTGATGGAAGAATGATTCCATTTGTAACTCCTGAGCCCTCATCAAATGTTTGATTTCTTTAATATCTATAGTTATTTTGTTGGTGCAGATTATACATTGACTCTCCATTATACAGGGACATATCCCGGCCTAAGCCCAGGGTGGTAGGTCTGAGTTGGGAGGTAGTCTCCTGTCTATAAAACTGGGAAGAAGATCACCCTATTGGGTGATCAAGCCCACAATGTCCCACCACCCAATGGGCTGGTTACAGTGGAGATCTTTCTCCACAAGCGGCCTATTCATGCTATGGGCTTAGCACTCCAAAGACTCCATTAAAAGGTGCCAGGATATGTTGAATACGTTTTGAATATGACATGTGCTCAAGTGCTGTAGTACGTATTGGTCTTAAAGAGTTGTGTTTATTGATCATCGTATTCACGTCGATGACATTCGTAACAAAGCAGGACGTATGCTAATATGTTGTGTTAAATGGCTCTGATCATCAATAGTGGTTATATAGCTTCATCTCATTAACAGCCATCTGCCTATAAGACAAAAAGGGTAGAACTCTTAACTACGAAAACAATTAACATATTATGTGACATGAATACTCCATGAACGTTAAAATGCACCCTCTCTGCACCTACATTTTCTGATCCTATCCGGACATTTGAAATAAAGTGGACATTTTTGATGGGTGTCACACAGCCCTCTGTCTAATTCCATGTTGGTTAGTTACAGAGAACCAATCACTTCTTTGTATGACACAATGGAATAAGACCATTATTAGTGCCTCCGTTGACCTGAATGACAGCGTATTATTTTTGCCGTGACCTGCGTTGAATAGTAACCCATTTTCATACTGGGATGTAACGTTGTTGTACCAATCATTTTATTATTTTTTTGTTTTGTGGACCACCTATTTATGAAAAGCACGGCCAATTTAACAGCAAACAAATCTAGAAATGTGACTGGATACAAGACTATGGGGCGGACAGAAATCATAATCTTAGAGACAGTAGCGTTTCAACTTTTTATAGCAGACGGGGGACTCTGTTAACTTGTGACTTTGTTTTGACTGTTCTTTCTTTATTGGCTGAACCAATCAGCATTCATCGTGTGTTTTTGTGTGGTTGAAGGGCATCTTGCAGCGATAGGAAGCAGAGCGGTCTCATCACATTCCGTTTACATGCTGAACTTCCTATGTGTGCTACCTAAAGGCACAGTTTACTTTCTTTGACAGCGCCACTAAACAAAAATACATAATAAAAATAGTCAGAGTACAGGGGCGTAACTAGAAACCTCAGGGCCCCGGTGCGAGAATCTGTTTAGGGGCCCCCCACCCCTCATCCTATCCTTCTCTCACAATCTCCCCTCTCCCTCCCTACCCCCCTTTCTCACAATCTCCCCTCTCCCTTCCCTAACCCCCTTTCTCACAATCTCCCTCTCCCTCCCTAACCCCCTTTCTCACAATCTCCCCCTCCCTTTCCCTAACCCCCCTCTCATCACAATCTTCCCTCTCCCTCCCTAACCCCCCTTTCTCACAATCTCCCCTCTCCACTCCCTAACCTCCCTTTCTCACATCTCCCCTCTCCCTCCCTAACCCCCCTTTCTCAAATTCCCCTCCCTCCCTAACCCCCTTTTCTCACAATCTCCCCTCCCTCCCTAACCACCCTTCTCACAATCTCCCCCTCCTCCCCCTCCTACACAAATCTACCCTCTCCTAACCCCCCTCCTCACCATCTTACCCCCCCTCCTCACAATCTACCCCCCTCCTCACAATCTACCCTCTCACCCCCTTCCCCGGTCACTTACCTTCAACTGTTGGGAGCCGCCGAAGCCGCTGCCGCTGCCCAGAGTGCAGGGTGAGGAGTTTGTCTCGGGTGCCGGCGCTTCATTGCTGAGCGCCGGCATATGACGTCATATGCCGGCGCTCTGCGTGAAGCGCCGGCACCCGAGACAAACTCCTCACGCTGCACTCTGGGCAGCGGCGGCGAGCAGAGGAGTCCCGGACTTCTGTCAGTCAGGGGGGCCCAAGAGTTGCCGAGCGGTCGTTTTCACCGCTTGACACCCCTTGGGCCCCCCTGACTGGCACAACTCCAGGGCCCGGTCGCAGTCGCGACCCCGGTAGTTCCGCCACTGATTTCATGCTAAATATACCCGAATCTAAAAAATAAAATAATAAAGAAAGGTTCTTACTAAAATTGTTAATTATAGGATTAATACCATGAAAAAGTTTCATTTCCTTTTAATCGCCCCCTAAACGATGGCTTAACAGAGATTTCATAAAACTGCATTGGTAACTTTGTTTTATCTGTTATGTCCTGGTAACAAAAGCCATTTAAATCTCACCTGACTGCATTCCGACAACAGAGCGAAAGCACTCTCTTTGGATCATCGGAAAGGAGATATTTGGTTGAAATGCAGATTGTACGGCGGGGTATTTTCCCAACAATCATTAGCCCCAAGGTGGCTAGTGGGGTAAGTTAGGTGGCTAGTGGGGTAAGTTGGGTGGCCAGTCCTGCCCCAGCCCCACCTGCAGCCCAAGGGCGCCCTGCTTTGGAGACCTGAGGTGTTGGGGGGTATGTAACGCTATTCACACATTGAGCCCCGCATGGCTATTGTATTGTATCGTCTAAGTGGAACAGCACCTTTAATCCACGTTATTCCACAACATTCTGCGTCGCGGGGAATCCTCCCGATGTTCTGCCTGCTCCTCGTTTTATTGTTTATTCCCGGAGGACACGAACTGCTCAACAAATAAAAGGCGCGTCATTTACCAGACATAGTCCTCCCGGCCGCGTGAATTTATACACACCCTGCGCTTTCATGTATATCAAACTACACGCCGGGACAGCCATTTACATGTTAAGGGCACTTAGGTAGCCCCAAGGTAGCCCTGGGGTATAATCGCTTTGGCTCATGTAATCTACCCACTCTCCCTGAGAATCTCATACCTAATAACGTTGGCCCTTACCACCTCTGCCGGAAGGCCGTTTCTGTTTCGGTATTCATCAACATTTCTGTAGGTGACTGAATATGTAGTCCTGCGGTTCTAGAAAATAGTTTAAAATACATAAAAGCAGAAAAACTGAACAGAACCTTTTCTTTTTGTTGCCGATATGGCAACAAAGCTTCAGCTGCCAATAAACATATCATGCACCACATGACTTCGGAATAGAATGAATCCAACCAAAGCATGAAGGGGGAAAGGGGAGCTGGCCGTGAAATTTGGGCTTGTGTTTAGCAGTTCCAGCCCATCTATCACCGATAAACGTAAATCACTTGGATTTCCCTGATTTTTATGTAAGAAACGTGATCTTTGAGTAAATGTGATTTTTTTTTTGCGCTGAGATCTATAAATAGCCATTTCTGGTGAGATAAGACTGAGAGTAAAGTATTCGAGGAGGTGCGAGGCGGGCGGCTCGTGGATGTACGTGGAACCGGCTCTGCAGGTATCCCGTGTCACTCAGAACCTGCAGAGCCAGTATGCGGCCGGAGCGCTGCCGTGCGGAGTGGCAGCAGAGAGCGGGAGCTGGGCGGCGGACCCCCTCTGCACTGGCACGAGACTTCCACAGAGCATTTGGGACAGTTCGCTGCGGCCGGCTTTGGATTTAGGCGACTATGTCTTTAAGCATCAGTCTGAAGAGGGTCACCAACCTCCCGGGAAGGCACGAGAGACGGGTGACCCTGGCCTTCAGAGGTAAGTCTGCTTCATGTATGGATTTAAATACCTGCGCCGAAGGCTTCCGAGAAGAAACGTCGTATTGTGGCGTATGGAGGAAAAAACACTAGCCCAGCGTGGATTTTTTCTTAACGCTCACTCCTCACTCGTCACAGGTGAGTGGGCTGCGTATCCACAAAGAGAGAATGAGATCGGTGAGCGGCCCTGGGGGTTCCTCGAGCTCCAGACAGTCCGTGCCACCGACGATTCCTTCCGGCATAACCGGAATATTATTTATCGATCCATCCTGTAATAAATATAATATTTAGAGCCGATATCCCCCAAAAAGGTGCGTCTGATGCCCCCACCTTGGGGTTTTCACTCTCCTTGGTGGATAACTGCTCCATATCCGCTATACGGATTAATAAATACGTACTTTCTGCACATATAAGGAGTTCATCCCTATGATGTAGGATAGGACCTGCTGATGGCACCCTAGGCAACCCCCTTGCCCCCATGGCCGAGCCTGCCCTGATCATAGATACGTCCGTTCTTTTTAATGGCCAGCAAATCCCGTTTTCAGTCTATGACTGCCGAAGATATCTACTCATCTAAAGATAAATAAACGCACGCTCCTAACATTTGTCTTGAGTTTGAGTTACTTTCTTACCAAACAAAAGAGTCGCTGATATTACTAAGTTACCTTATTGTATAAATAGATAATGAAGTCAAATGACTTTTTATGTCACCCAATCATTTTTAACTTTATTATTGTGTTTTTACTCATTCCGGGCTCAACCTCTTCTCCCAGATCCACTAATTGGATCTACGGTACATTGTAACAGAGCATTCAGGATCCCTCTGATCCAAAGATCTGTATAGGGATCTATTCACTAAATCTCATGTTTGCTATCACTTACCCCACTCATGATTAAAGCTGCTGTTCCACCAACGCCAAACGGGAACTTACCTCTCTAACAAGTTAAGCAAACTTATCCGGAACACAAAAACCCCCTGAAATGTTTGTTTCTTATCTGCTGCTATAGCTGTAAAGCCTTCCAGTCTAACAATGCTGTTTCACTTGGGTCACATGACTAAAGGCTACAATTAAGCAGTCCCGGTGAAAACACGGCAATGTTTTCCATAATAAAAGAAGAATGTTGTGCTTGCAAATGTCAGGAGTGTAAAGTGGAACTGCGCCTTTAATTATTACACTGCCGTAGCCGTGAGTGGAAATACTTCTTGAATTGACATTGGGGCCAGCAAATGTATAGACTTAATACATGTTTATTTTGTAATACGGCCATACACACTGTGTTGAAGGAGTAGGGTTGCCATATCAGCATTTTCCCCTGAACACATCTAATTTTTCCATATAGCTTACCATTACCTATAACACTATATATATATATATATATATATGTATATACACACAGTATATCTGATATAGTAGCATATCTGTATATAGTATATCTGTATATAGTATATCTGCATACAGTATATCTGTATAAACTCACAGAATCAAGTTTATACAATTCCAATAATCCAATAATGTCATGACCTATACTATTACTAGAGAATTACAGAGTTTATTTAAGATATTGAAAAGGGCAGAATGGAGTGGAGGTTCTGTGTGTCCTGAACACACACAACATACAACACAGACACACAACAACACACACGGGAGGGGCACTAATACCCCAATTACCATTAAGCCGACCCACACGGTGCTTTATGACGTATATCTGTTTTGGAAGGGAAGGCATTAAGTCTCTCTGCCCCGGGTAACTAAAGGGTTAAGGAAGTGGCCTCACCGGTTTGTAGGTAACTGCGATAATAAAGAGAGATTTCCTTGTCCGTAAATCCTGAACGCTAAACGACTGAATGAAACCAACGCGTTCTACTTAACGTTACAATGTATTAAAGAACGCGTGCGTTCCAGCCGACGGCTGCGGCGGGACAAATACCCCGCGGTCCCACGAAGCCTGCGGCCCCTTTCATGTCCGTCCCCGGTACATTCCCAGTATATTCCCGGCTCATTCCCCTGGTTCTGGGACTCGGGGATACGAGCTGCCCACT
>VKOC01046865.1:0-47857 GCA_009364415.1 Spea multiplicata | reverse complement strand
CAGTAACATTGTGACGCAATATGTGCAAGAGAAGCTAACTGCCGTCTTTTGAATATCAAGAAAAAAAAAAAGGAAACAACTCATATGTATTCCTGTACATAGAGACGGCGGCTACTGGGTCCACAGTTTAAGAATCTACCTCTAACAACTCCTCTTCTGCCTGCGTTGGATTCCCATCACTGACCGCTGAGCGGCTGGCGCATTCAGAGGGGGACAGCGCCGGACACATGGTGGACACGGGTTCTGATTGGGTTCTGATTGGGTTCTGATCGGACAATAACAAGTTGTGTTACATTTGGGTCAACAAGTAACACAGCATAACATCCATTTGTATCAATTTAATCATAAACGCAAATAAATTGTCATCAATCATCATTTTAATTTTCATGAATTAGTTTTATAAGAAATAATATTCCGTTTACATCGATGAGACAAACAATCTGAAGAAGTGGTTTTTAGGTTGTTGGTGTTTGTGTTGGGTCGGCAATAAATGGATCAGATTAAAGTGTTTGACTCGTATTATTTTTTCCGGTGATTATTTTCTGCCGTCTTACTTTACTCGCTTCTTAGCTTCGGTTCTGAGGCTGCCGTTGGCGCGATGCGCTTCCCCCGACATCTTTGGGTGAAACCTGGAGAGTTCCCAGGTCTGCTGATCTGTGATAATATTATTATGTTTTATTTATATAGCGCCAAACGATTTCCGCAGCGAGGAATCATATTTTTTTATTAGATATGAAAAATAGTTTACATGTGAATTAATATTTACTAGTTAAACATTTTTCCTGTAAGGTAGTCTTATATTCAGGCTTTTTCTTTTTTCCCCTGAGTTAATATTTTGGGAGGTTGTCTTATAATTGAGCAAATACGGTATTTTCCACTTGAAAATCGCAAACAATCCAGTTCTTAATTTTTGCACTAAATGACAAGCAAAAGAAAGCTAATTAGAATAAGATCCATGAACTTGTAACAGTTGTGGCAACTGAGAATGTTGATATAGTGGCTGTTACTGAGATTTGGTATAATGAGAAAAATGACTGGGACATATCAATACCGGGGTACTCTTTTATATAGGAAAGACAGAAAGGGGGAGGGGTGGCCCTATATGTGAAAAATAACATAAAATCTAACTTAATACAAGTTGGTGAGTTTTCCTCAGGAAGATCGCGCCAAACTAATCTTACTGATTTTTTTGATTGGGTGACTAAAGTTATTGATCGTGGCGTATCTGGATTTCAGTAAGGCCTTTGACACTGTCCCACATTTTATTTAAAAGGAGAAATACTACCACAACAAGAGGACAGTCATAAGATAGAGGGGCAAAGGTGTAATGGTAACAGAAAATATTACTTTACGGAAAGGGTAGTGGACGCATAGAATAGCCTTCCAGCAGAAGTGGTAGATGTTAATAAAAAATAAAGGCATTTAAGCAAGAATGGGATAGGCATAAGGCCAAGCTAGATATAGGATAAGGGCAGGTACTAAAGGAAAGTACTCAGAGGTTGGGCAGATTGGATGGGCCTACTGGTTCTTATCTGCCCTCACTTTCTATGTTTCTAGAAATATCTATATCTATAAGTGACATTGTTGTTGTTATTGCTATATTTTAAAAAGGAATATAGTGACTTAAAGGCCATATAGAACGTACTGTTATTAAAATACTTTAAGAAATCTCATGTATTTGTTTGGCTTACTTTTAACCCATATAGTATATTTAGTAACACAGCTAAAATGCAAGCTTCTTCCATAACATCTTAGTATTCGAAGACTTAAACATAACGGCTTCCATCGCATTTTCTTGAAAAGATTGGGCAAATAGTGAATTGTGTGAAGGTTAAGGAATTCTTGTAGACCCAACACACGTAGTTTCATATGTCTTTCAAGTACCGTAAGTGCCAGAGTTCTCGCACTGCTAGCTGTCTTTTTTCCTATATTTAATGTATTTAAGGTACATTATTGTTACCGGTGTCTCCAGTTATATATTATTGTACTTGTTTACACTAATCTCGAGTAATTAAAACTAGATTTTTTCCCTCTCTTGTTTGTTGAGGGGGGCGCCAGAGAAGTAGTCTGCAGGCAGGGCCAGCCTTAGGGGTGTGCGCCTGCCCGGGACTTAAATTAAAACATTGTTTGTTTTTTTTAACTTTATTTAACATTCTCCATGTTAAATAAAGTTTTTTTTAACTTTATTTAACATGGAGGATGTTAAATAAAGTTAAAACAAACAAAAAACCCGATGTTTTAATTTAAGTCCCGGGCAGGGGCGCCGAGCGGTTGCTCGTGAAGTTTTCCGCTTGCCGATCCTCACTCTCCGTTTCATGCTGATCGCTGAGAAACGCACAGCAGCACAGCGGGAAGACGGACGCCTCCCGCTCCCACCGCAGGACTCCGGCAACAGGGTAAAGTAAGGATAGGGACAGGGGGTAGATAGTGAGAAGGGCCGGGGGGCAGTGAGAAGGGGAGGTTGGGCAGTGAGAAGGGAGCAGAGCGTTGATACGCAGTGAGAAAGGGCAGAGGGGGGAGGCAGTTGAGAAGGGCAAGGGGGGAGGCAGTGCAGAAGG
Source organism: Spea multiplicata (assembly GCA_009364415.1). Classification (NCBI taxonomy): domain Eukaryota; kingdom Metazoa; phylum Chordata; class Amphibia; order Anura; family Pelobatidae; genus Spea; species Spea multiplicata. The sequence continues at coordinate 45,299 of VKOC01046865.1, read as the reverse complement.
CAGAGGGGGAGAGAAGTGAGAAGGGGCAGAGGGGGCGAGCAGTGAGAAGGTGCAAAGGTCGGGTACATAGTGAGAAGGGGCAGAGGGGGGCAGGCAATCAGAATGGGGAGAGGGGATAGATAGTGAGAAAAGGGGATAGGGGTTAGATAGTGAGAGGGGGAATGCAGTGAGAAGGGGTACATAGTGAGAAGGGGCAGATAATAGGAAGGGGAGGGGTAGATGGGGAGAGGGGGTAGTGTGAATGCGTACCAGAATGAATTAATTAATGTGTGGATGAATGGTGTGAATGCATATGAGAATGAATTAATTAATGTGTAGTTGAATTGCTTGAATGATTTGTGAGACTGCATTCATGAAATGTGTAAATGATTTTGGGATGGGGGCACCAGAGGAGTCCGCACAGGGCGCCAGAACACTTAAGACAGGCTCTGCTCACATGCATTTATGCATGCACATTCATGCTCACATGCACTTATGTATGCACATTCAGGCTCACATATATACTAACATACACGTTTCTGTCTACCCGTGCCAGTCCTGTCCAAGTCGAAAGGGCCCTTTATGAACAATTGTGAACCAGTTCGAGGAGACAGGAACAAGTAGTCACAGTGGTCACAACTTCGACAGGGCCGGCGCCTCCGGGGTAACCCCTGCGACCACGTGTTCCTGTCTCCTCGTACTGGTTCACAATTGTTCATAAAGGTCCCTTTCGACTTGGACCGGACTGGCACGGGTGGTTACGCCACTGGTAAAAGAAATCACTAATTTTTCAATGCATTTTACAGGACCTGTTCCTAAAGCAGAAGATCATTGGGGTTGGACCATTGTAATGTATAGTAAAGTCTATGAGCTGAAACTTGTCGGCAAATGCTACTGTCAACTATAGTGAATAAACTTTATTTTAAGACTTTTAAAACTGCCTCATTAGAAACATTATTCATAATAATGCAAATAAAATGGACATATTTAACATTAAATAACATACTAATTGATTAATGCAATTGATGTTATGTCTGGAATAGCAGCTTTAAAATAATAGCTCTGTAACCAGAGATGCAGTTTCTGCTTTTTTTTCTCTTCTGCTTTTTTTTTCTCACAATTTTCATCTAACAGAATCACATTAAAGAGAGGGAAAAAGAACCTGACATAGCCACAGGTCACAGGGTTAATGTATCAGCACCGATTACATGCTTGGACCTTATGTTTGTCATCATAATGGATCATAAGTGATTAATTTGAATTTCATTGCATAGTAGTAGCTGGCCAAAGGTTCAAATAATAAGAAATAGAAGCACAGACTTCTATACATTTCATTGAATGCAAATTGGTGCCGGCATTCTTAGTTACTGAAGTTAGAAAATGCAATCTGTCTTATTTTTCCTCCGCCCATGGGTGTCCTTACTGGAAGCAGGACGTGTACTTAAATACACTTGCTCACATGCTTTGTAGCATATCAACTAAAGGCAACGTGATCATTGGCATTTATTCACAAGTATCCTTGCTGAGCAATGATGTTGAACTAGCATTAGGGTGACCACATTTTACTTCTGCCATTCAGGGACACACCCTGAAGCGGATAAGATTACATACATGTGTATATTCTATACAGTAAATACTGTATATCACATACACACTGATTCACATATGCACACCGTCACATACACATAACATAAATCTTACATTATATATATGTCACATACACACTGATTCACATATATACACCATCACATACACATAAATAAATTCAATACAGACATGAGCAGTTTCAGATATTTAATCCCTCTATTACCAGACATGAGCAGAGTCAGAGAATGAACCCCTCTATTTCCAGAAACAGAAAGTCACATAAACACAAGTCACACACATACACACACCTATTGCTAGGTGCAGCTTACACTTAACTTGAGTAACTTAAGTTCCCTCACTGTACTAGCCTCTATCAGTTCCTTTGGGAGGCTGTTCCACGTATCTACCACTAAACAAAACAATTCAATTTTTTTGTTTAGTTTTTGGTCCATTCATTTGTGGACAAAATCAGAGGGTGCTTTACATTCCTAAATAAAATTTGTTGTCACTCACTCATGCTCTTTCACACTCTTACTCACACTCTCATTCACGTTCTCTTACATTCTCATTCTCTCTTGCATTCTCTCTAAATGTTTCCACCAACCACTTCAGTGTCCCTGTCTCCTTGCTGCACAGATCCGTTTCTTCCTTTGCATTTTTTTGTGCTACTGTCTTCTTTCAATTTTGAATTTTGCAAGATATAGAAGAGGAGATGCTGGCTCAATGAGAACCCTCATGCCAACTTGCCTTCTCACATTTCTTGCCAACTACATAGATGACATATTTAGAAAATCAGTAGAAAGTAGTAGAAAATCAGAGACTTATTTAATTAATTTCATCATTAAAGATAAAATGGATTTCCCTACAAAGAGTGTATGCCCACTTGACATGATGGTAGCGATGATGGCAATGATAGTGACTCCAGGATCCTCTTCAGTCTGTTCATTGCAACCTGGAAGCCTCTTGGAGCTCAGAAGACTGCAGGAAGTCACCAGCCGTTTGGTCCATGGTCAAGCTGCGAGACCTGACGCTGGAGTGTTGTGAAGCAATGAAGCAAGGTTCACTTTTTCAGCCCGCAACACTATTATTATTAATATTGTTATGTATTGTTTTACATAGCACCATCATATTTCATAGGATTGTACAATGGGGTACCCTACTGACTACACATCTATGCCACCACCAACAAAAAATTGCCTGTTTGCCTTTAACTATGCCATTACTGGCTCGCACCCACACATTATTTTCACCGAACCTAAATAATTTATGGTCAATTTGGATTCTGTGTACCTTACTGAATCAGTCTATATTTCCTGGCCCATGCATTGCCATAAGTTTATTTGATTTTTTTCCTTTCAGTATTGCGTTGGACTTGATAAAAGGAGTTTTCTTCCAAATAGTATGTCCAATAAAAATGTATTACCATACACTGTAATACTCATTTGTTCAGAGGCTAAATATGTTTACTCTCTATAAAACTTCGTTTTAGTAATACATACAGACATTGAAAGGGAAATCTAAATAAAATGAAGAAAATAAAGAGTTTCAGCTGTTTTGATGAATTTCTCTTCATTCCAGATTGCGAATACCGACACAAAATGCATAAATCTCCCCAATGTATTTAGCTAAACTGAGTCTGTTTCCTAAATGGGCAGCAAATGTAATTTTCATGTACTCTGAGCAGCCAGAGGTTTTATTTATTTATTCGTTCTTAAGACATGGATTTTATTTTTGTCCACATGGTCGGGCTGGGAATAACGATCAGCCCTGGAAATACCAGCCCCATTTTTCATGGTGCCATTATTGTGCAAATATCAATAAGATGCATATGAAAATGCAGTTCTTAATATCACTGTGTCTCATGACATCATCATTAGGACCATCTTAATATCGCTATGTCCCATGACATCATCATTAGAACCTGCTAAAGCGCTGTTATAGCCTGAAGAATGCTAAATAATATTTTAAGTATAAACAGAATCATTTTGAAGCTTACTTAAATAAATTACTGAATCTAAAAATGTGCAAAATAATTTGGTAAACAGTCTGCATTTATGTTTAAGTGTATAGTGCTTAAACAGAATGTGCATGTGTGAATATAATTTTAAGGCAAGACAGGAGGCTTCCTATTTTGCATAGTCTTCCTTTACTCTCACAGTAGCAGCAAAGAAAGAGTTAACAATATAAGTGGAATAACCAATAGAAAAACATTACACAGGAGCTATATAAACCCCTAAGCCCTCCTCCTCATCCTCTTTCTTTGCTGCTCACCGTAGCTGCAGGTCAGTCCTCTTCCTTTTGTCACTCACTAAGCGTACTTTGTTTACTGATTATTTACTATATCGTTTATTATATTATTATTACTACTTTATTTACTGTTTTATTTACTATTTTATTTACTATCTTACTTACACATATTGTTTACCGTCTTATTGCTATATTTTTCCTATCTTGGTATTGGCGTTTTTTCTAGTTTGGTTTTTCCAGTCTCAGTTATCCCGTTTTCCGGGTCTCCATTAGTTTTTCCCGGGTCTCCGGGTAGCCCGGGTCTCCCGGTAACCCGGTTTCCCCGGGGTTAACTTTCCCCTCCGCGGTCTTTCCTTTCTTTCCCGTACCTCTTACCCTTCGGTCCACACTATTTTCTTACCTTTCCGCTATTCTTCCCCTTCGGTTTTTCTTTCGTTTACCCTCGGTTCGCGCGTTTTTTCTTGCTTCGTCTCGGTGGTTCGCCACCATTTTGGTTTGGCGGCAAGGTCTCGCATCGCGAGATTTAGCCGCCATCTTGTTACTCCCGACTCTCGTGTGCGCGGCCACATTGCTACTCCCGGCGTTTTTCGACTTGCTGCCGATTCCTCGGTTCTTCGATCGGCCCTCACTGGTATAGGTGAGTCCCGGCTGCCGTTTCTGTTAGTTTTATTTATTTTCTGGATATTTTCAGGCTCTTTCAGCCCCCCTTCTCGGCTGAGCTTAGCTTCTATTACTTTTCTAGCATTGGCTATCGGTTTATTTATTTTACAGGTTTTTTCCTTTGTAGCATAATCCCTGGTTGTTCTTCTTTCCCTACTCGGGGGCATTATATCGGCAATTAAAAATCCCAGGATGAGCCCCTGTGGATAATATCATACTTATATTGTATATATATATATACTTATATATCAAGTGCCTCTGGAATATTTTGCCTGCCCCTTATACTCCCCTTTCTTTTTCTCTACAGACAATATGTCTCAAGAAAATATGCCCTCTCAAGATGCCTTTATGGCCTGGCTGGAATCAAAATTCTCCACCTCGGTGGAGTCCTTATTTTCTAAATTGTCCGCAAACCCCCCTAACCAAGGGCAACCTCCCGTCCCGTCCGCCCCTTCTCATGTTCAGTCAGAATCAGAATCAGATAAATCAGAAGGAGAGGCTTCCGGCTCTAAACGCCCCTGGAAGGGCAGCAGTGTATCTGCGGGCAAGGGCAAGGCTCCAGCTAAACGCCCAAAAACCTCCGGCACCCCTAATGATCCGCTATCCATAGTGGATGAATGGCACGCAGACTCCTCTAATGGGTCTGAGATCTCTATTAATCTGGCCTCGTCCAGAGATGTTGACTCCGGGTTCGTCCGTGAGTATTTGGTGGATGAGCCCCCACCTTGCCGATCCCCCTCAAGCCCATTCTGCCTCCACCTCTACTGACCTCCCGGTCCTGGATCCTACTGGGTCTTCTATGTTTGATCCCACCACCATGCGCCACCCTAGGGCCACTGAGTGGGCTCCTCCCGAGCATATCGCTCTGTACCTCCATAAATGGCTCAGGAAGTCGCTTCCCAAGGAGGTTCGTAACAAATTGAGAGCCGAATGTCCCCGGCCATGCATCCCAGATAAAGTGGCTCTTACCCCAGAGTTTGACCCCAATGTGGTCGCCCTGTTGTCGGTACATAAGAAGGACCCGAGACGAGGTTTGGAGCAGGGCCTTAAGTCGGCTCAGGATAAGGTCCTAGACCTGGTAGGGCCCGTTACCCAGATTTTATCCCTGGCGGACAGGGCATTTTTACATAATACCCCTCTAGACCCTAAAGTTATACGTGATTGGGCCCTTAGGGTAGTTTGTCTACTGGGAAACGCGAATGTCTCCATTGCTACGGAGCGCCGTAAGGCAGCGTTACTGCGCATGGATCCCCGCCTGGCGGAGTTGGGCAACAAAGACTTGGGGGCGGCCGCTAACGGCTTGCTTTTCGGAGACGCATTCGTGAAGGAACTTAACCGTCATGTGTCACTGATGACGTCCTGGAATAAAGCGAAGCTGTCCATGAAAAAGGTTTTCCAACCGAACCTTCGTTTTTCTGGGAGGGCTGGACGACCGCGGGGCCGGGTCGCCAGCCGTGTTTCAACCCAAGGCCCCAGAACCTTCCCTCAACCGTTGGCCTCCTACAGACCACCCTATCTTCAAAGAGGCGTCGCCCGTGGAGGTTACAGAGGCAGAGCTGCCCAGGGATTCCCCAGAGGCCGTTCCGGTTTTGGTAAGTCCTCCTGCTTCTTATCATTCTTTCCCTCTGCGGGTTGGGGGCCGTATATCCCATTTTTTCCACAACTGGGAGTGGATTTCGTCCGACCCTTGGATCCTCCAAACGGTCCGGGGTTTCCGCATAGATTTTGTGTCTCCCCCCTTTCAGATACGCAGACCTCGTCCTGCAGTCAGATCCACGGCCGACCAGGCTCTTATAGAGCAGGAGCTCAGGGCCTTGCGCGACAAAGGGGCCATTCAACGAGCTCCCGGTCCCATCGGTTTCCTCAGCTCAATATTTCTGGTTCGCAAACGCACCGGAGACTTCCGCCCGGTGATAAATCTGCGATCCCTCAACGCATTTGTAGTTTATCGCCACTTCAAGATGGAGGGTATCCATCTCCTCAGGGACCTTATGTCGGAGGGCGATTGGTTCACCAGGTTGGACCTTACAGACGCTTACCTTTCAGTTCCCATACATCCGGATCACAGGCGTTTTCTCCAGTTTCGTTGGGGCACTCAGATTTGGCAGTTCAAGGCCCTACCATTCGGCCTCAGTTCAGCCCCATGGTGCTTTACCAAGCTCCTCAAGCCGGTCATGGCTTTCTTCAGATCCAGGGGCGTCAGGTGCATAGTATACCTGGACGACATTCTGTTATTTTCGGGTTGTCGAGAGACTCTTCTCTCGCAGACGGATTTCGTAGTTCGGACTCTTCACGAGCTGGGTTTTCTTGTCAACACCCAAAAATCGGAGCTGATCCCGAGTCAACACATTCTTTTCCTAGGCTTCGAGATAGATTCGCAAGCAGCGATGCTTCGCCTTCCCAGAGCAAAAATTGTCTCCATTCGGAAGGAAATTCGGGCTCTTCTCCGCCGAGATTTTTGTTCCCTTCGCCTTCTGGCTCGGGTAGTGGGACTCCTCTCGTCTTCTATTCAGGCGATATTCCCCGCTCCACTTCATTACCGGGCGCTTCAACGCCTCAAAGCTCACCATTTGAGGAAGGTTCCTTCTTACGACCAGGTGATCAGCCTGACACAAGAGGTTCGCCACGAGCTACTCTGGTGGCTTCGCCACATGGAGGCGTGGAACGGTCGAGCAATCTTCGGTTCGCAACCGGACTTCGTCCTCGAATCCGATGCCAGTCTCCTGGGTTGGGGCGCCGCCTTCGCGATCCGGAGCCTGGCCAAAGACCGCTCGGACTGCTGTCTCCTCCTGCGGATGGACAACTTCTCAGCGGTCCGCTATATCAACCGCTTGGGGGGCACGCGGTCCAAACGCCTCACGGAAGTAACGAAGGACATCTTCGACTTTTGCCTGGCTCGCAATATCACTCTTCAAGCAGAATATCTCCCGGGCGTCGAGAATCTTCTGGCGGATTGGTTCTCTCGACACTGGCGGGATGCAAGCGATTGGAGACTCCACGGGCAAGTCTTCCAGGATCTCCAATCTCGGAGAGGCCCGTTTCATCTGGACCTGTTTGCGTCCAGGACGAATCGACAGACGCAGGATTTCTACAGCTGGCTGCCGGATCCGGAGGCTCTGGCGACGGACGCCTTCATGCAGGTATGGCCTCCCTGGGGTGCGTATGCTTTTCCCCCTTTTGCCCTCATTTCCAGGGTCATCCACCACTTATGTCGCGGCGGCGGCTCTCTGGTCCTGGTGACCCCCCTCTGGCATGCGCAGCCGTGGTTCCCGGCCCTGTTGCAACTGTCGGTGCGGGATCCTCTAGCTCTCCCGTCCTTCCCTTCCCTCCTATCGGGCTCGGACGGCCGACTCCATCCACTCATCCTGGAGGGGCGTCTCCTCCTGGTAGCGTGGACAATTTCGGGAGACCCAGAGCAGGCTCGAACTTATCGGACGCGGCTCAATCCTTGCTGCGCGAATCTTGGGCTCCAGGTACCCGAAAGTCGTACCGGGCGGCTTGGCGAAATTGGGCTGCTTGGTGTGTGGGACGGCAAGTGGATCCCCATTCAGCCTCTTTAGATTTTGTTCTCAATTTTCTGGCTGAGATGTTTTCTTCAGGAAAGTCGTACCGTACTATTAACGTTTTCCGTTCTGCCATTTCAGGCGGTCATGTCGGCATCTCAGGTGAGCCGGTTGGTCAGGCTCCTCTGGTCTGCCGCTTGCTCCGCGGCATTCGCTTATCTCGTCCCCCGGCGCCTCGCTATTCTTCTCTGTGGGATGTTGCCGTAGTGCTCGACTTTCTGCGCTCTTGGCCAGACAACGAGTCTCTCTCTCTACGTCAATTGTCGGCGAAGCTTACCCTCCTGTTGTGTCTTCTTTCTTTTCGTAGGGTTTCTGACGTCAGGGCTCTTGATGCCCACGCCATTTCTTTTTCCCCGGAGGGTCTGGTGTTCCAGATTCATAGGAGGACTAAGACCTTTTCCTCGTCTGTCTCCTACCCTTATTTCCTGGATGACCCTAAGATCTGTGTGGCCAGATGTGTTCAGTCGTACCTGTCTCGCTCTGCTATGGTACGTCCTCCTTCGGTGTCACAGCTTCTCATTTCATATGTTAAGCCGTTTAAGGCCGTCTCATCCCCGACTTTAGCCCGTTGGGTCCGTTGGCTCCTATCTCTGGCAGGAGTTGATGCTTGTTTTGGGGCTCATTCGGTTCGGGGAGCCGCTGCTTCTTGCGCCCTTCGATCTGGGGCAGCGCTGGATGATATCCTCAAAGCGGCAGATTGGTCCCGGGCTTCCACGTTCCGGGAATTTTACTTTCGCCCAGTGTCGTCCGCGGCTGTGGCTCTCATTGCAGGCGTTAAAAATGCAAAATAGGAAGCCTCCTGTCTTGCCTTAAAATTGGAAATTATTCTAGCCTTGGTGCACGAATAATTATAATTTTAATAAAGACAGGAGGCGAGTATTTTCCCTCCCTTCCCTCCCGTGTTGGGGTAAGTAGTTTCAGGGATTTCTCTTATGGTATGTTTTTCGATGATTGCCTATGCTCATCTCGTAATTTGTTGAGGCTCCAATGGCCTTTATTTATTTATCGTTGCGTGATTTTGCTTATGTGTGGCAAGAATCTGGTCCTGTTATGTGTTTTCTCTTTCTTTCAGCGTGAACTCACTGTGGCGTGTTAACACTTCACCTTCTCGTGTTTGGGCTCTGTTGCCACAGTTTGGGAAGACATCGTCGTCCCCGTAGGACTCGGATTCCGGTTCCCTGTTCAGTTTGGAGGTTTTCCGTCAGTTTTTGGACTATCGTACGGTTTGGAGGACGTTTCTTCTTCAGTCCGGTTCTCAGCGACGAAAGAGGATGAGGAGGAGGGCTTAGGGGTTTATATAGCTCCTGTGTAATGTTTTTCTATTGGTTATTCCACTTATATTGTTAACTCTTTCTTTGCTGCTACTGTGAGAGTAAAGGAAGACTATGCAAAATACTCGCCTCCTGTCTTTATTAAAATTATAATTATTCGTGCACCAAGGCTAGAATAATTTCCAATTATGTGTAAGTGTATTGAGTTGGATTTGCTGTGTGTATGTATGTCCAAGCATATGTTGGAGTGTCTGTATATGGTGTGTATGTATGTGCTGTATGTGTCACAGCACAGCATCATAATATTCTTCCCCACCTTCATTTCCACCTCTATCACTATCACCTCATAATGCATCCCCCTCTATACCCAGCATTATTGCCCCTTCATACCCTCCCCCAGCGTGTCCCGATTCATAATTCTGAGTGTTAATCCGCCTCCCTCCCTTTCCCTGTTCTCTGAGTCTGTCACTGCTCTGCGTGTCTGCTCATCAGGGCCGCGCTGGATCGGATGTCATTTAAGGTGTGGAGCTGACCGGCAGATGCACAGTGGATGGGAGATCTGTGCCTTAATCGTCCCACATCTCTTTCACATATATTCAGATGGCCAGTCTTGATACATATATGATACCTTACACTCGCCCATATTCACACACATTTACACGACCCTTACACACGCCATCCCATAGACACATATATACAATGCCCATCAGCAGTAGAGTACCTAAAGGGGGTTAAAGGTGGTTAAAGGGGGTGGTGGGCTTCCCTGGGTGCCCCTCATTGGCTCAGTATATGTTAATGAGAGTTACGCTGTACCACCATCAATGTCTGGCTCAGTATATAGTGATTGGAGTTATGCTGTGCCATATCTGTTCATGTCACATCATAAAGTGACAGGGCGCCCTCCCCATCCCCAGTCCAGCCCTTTATAGCTAAAATAAATATATTAATTATACATGAATATAAAACATTATGTTCATTTTCTAGTATAATGATGATTAGCATTTCAACTTCTTCTGGATTGACAAATTTGAGAATTGGAAAAGACCGAACATGGTTTTCTTATTCTAAATTTGCTATGTAACAATGCAGAACAAAGAACACTTTCATTGTTGAGAACAATTAAGTTACGCTGAAGCATGAATCATATATTGCTTTGTCGATTGCTGAGCTGTACTTGTCAAAAGTAGCTACCGAAGGAACACGTCATCTGCTTTATTATTTATGAAGCGCTTGTACTTCATGATCAGTGTTGAGCTATGACAACACAGCCCTGTAGTTTTAAATTAGACTCTGCAGTATCTTCTCCATTTGCTGCTACTACAACATGTTAAGTAGTTTTAATAAATTCATTTAGGTACGTGAAAAACAAGGATAGGAACAGTTCTCCTTTAACCTACACGCACTGGCCACTCTATTACGCACACTTTGCTACTATGGGGTTGGACTCTCTTTTGCCAGGCAATGTTCTTCCTGTCCTCCGTTGTCCAATTTTGGTGAGCCTGTGCGAATTGTTGCCTCAGTTTCCTGTTCTTAGCTGACAGGAGCGACAGCCTGTGTGGTCTTCTGCTGCTGTTGAACGTTCAGAGATGATATTCTGCATACCTTCATTGTAACGAGCGGTTATTCGAGTTACTGTTGCTGTCATCTCGAACCACCCATTCTCCTCTGACCTCTGACATCAACAAGGCATTTATGTCCACACATATCCGCATATTTTCTCTTTTTCGGATCATTCTCTGTAAAACCTAAAGATGGTTGTGCGTGAAAATCCCAGTAGATCGTCAGTTTCTGAAATACTCAGACCCGCCCATCTGGCACCAACAACCATGCCACGTTCAAAGTCACTTAAATCCCCTTTCTTCTCCATCCATGATGCTAGGTTTGAACTTTAGCAAGTTGTCTTGACCACGTCTACATGCCTTAATGCATTGAGTTGCTGCTATGTGATTGGTTGATTAACTATTTGTGTTAAGAAGCAATTGAATAGGTGTAAATAATAAAATGCCCAGGAAGTGTATTGTTCTTCAAATATGGTTCAATATTTGAGTCATTTGCAAGTCATCTTTTTGGTGTATAGTCTTGAGAAAACCTTAAACAAAAGATCTGCTTTATTTTATTTGTATTTATGTCAAATAAACAGTTAATACAGTAACTTGCATAAATACAATAACATGCGAATCTGGACAGAAGTAGCGCCAAGGTCCCAATCTTGCAAATGATACACAAACACAAGTATTAAACGTAATTTGTCTTTACTAATGTCAGCTTTTAATGAAACTTCTCTGTGGTGCAGACTAAGGACTCATCTGTGAAACCCATAACAAGCTCTGTTACATCTTATAACTCGTTAGTGATAACGATAACCACTGGTGTTTACAAAATTCAACATGCTTTCATACTGTAAATCCGAACCACTTTGTTTGTCTGAAGGGCAATGTAACACACATTTGTGAGCAAACTTTACCAAACACCATCCAGTAAATAAACTAAAGACCAACTTAAAAGCAAATTCTTGCATATGAATAAGCACTCTGCCATCTCACTCATGTAACAATCAGAAATTGTCCGAGGATATGCGGACCAAAACATTGAAATGAGTACTCTAATGAGAGTAAGGCATAAATCCTTACCATCCACATGAAGTAGCAGTACCAGTGGCACCCCATGTAACCTCATACGACGGGAAACCTCCATGGACACCTATCCCAGTGCATACCTTGGAAGTCAAGCCATTACTTTGCTGGGTTCGTAGCCTCTTTTGGCTACCCCATCCTCAGATTAAATGTCCCGGAATATCACACTGTTGAACTCAACCCACTAAGGAAAACAATGCAACTCCAATGTGTTTTTCTGACCTCTTGCTTTAAGTGTGACTTGATGCATACATAAACTTCCCCTCTTCCAGTATTCGCCAACCTCACAGAGTTATTCTCAGCCTGCTTACTACCCGCCAGAGGCTCTGAACCTCCCAAACAATTTGAAATACTCATGGCTGCTGAGGCAACACGTTGGCCACCAGCTCTGCCTGCACCCCCACCAAGCTAACGCTTTCTTCTGACACCATTGAGCCCAATGCCCCTCCAATCTTTTGATTTCACCAAGGTAGTATCCCCAGTATGGCCGTCTAAAACCCCAACCCATGCGGAATGAGAAAGAAGAAAGGAAAGAGGCAATGGAATTACAATGCTAGCCCTGTGACTGCATTTCAGCACCAGTGTATGTAAATTGCAGGCCTGGCTCGCCTTTAGAAAAACCCCTATGGAGCTTCGACCGTCCTCACCAAGTCAGCCCCCGCATGCCATATACAATGTACTCCCTCATACCTACTGGTTTGATTGGAGGTAGGGCTGCCCATAGTTTGTTGCAAAAAAAATACCTTACCATTAAGACCTTTTGTAATATTACTAATAAAAATATTAGGAATTATGGGTCCCAATGGATTTGGCCTCGGTTACATGGCATGCCATGGTGACATGCACCCGCCTCTGCACAAAGGATAAAGAAAAATAATTGGTGGATTTTACTAAAATATGACGTAAAGTCATGATTTTATGAAAGACACGGAGGCGAATATTGTGCATTAACCCTTTCTTTACTCCCACACAGCAGCAAAGAAAAATACAACAGTAAATAAGAAAAACCAATAGGAGAGTACATATAATAACCCCTCCCACATAACATGCATCCCATAAAAGGGACACACATCCCAAAATCCTCCTCTTTCTAGGCTGCGACGAAAATTGAACACTCCAAACAGGAACAACCGGCAACGTGAGCCAAACAGGAATCGCCACCACCGTAGGAACGACCAACGGAACACCGAAGGCAAGGAGATGACCGCATCACACTTCAACCTCCACCATGCAGGCGAGGACTAAAAGGAGGAACCTGAGAAAACAGAAGGTGAGAGGAAATCGAGGGCACAAATTAGTGAATTGTTTCCCAAACATCAAAAGAGGCAGACCAAAACGTACATAACAACCATGAAGAGTACGCATAAAAAACCCATGAGAAGTCATAACAAATATACAGCACCAGGCACAAGAACCTACCAGACCACGGGAACCATCAACCTGCCAAGAAAAAACCACCATAAGCCAAGAACCAGGGGGGGTTAGACAAATGGGCAGGGAACAATATTCGCCTCCGTGTCTTTCATAAAATCATGACTTTACGTCATATTTTAGTAAAATCCACCAATTTTAAGTCAAGACACGGAGGCTCATATTGTGCAAGTTCAAAGCTAGGATACCACCGAAGAAAAAACATGATCAATAGGTTTAAAATAGAAGTCCCGAAAGGTGGATTCCCTGGACCAATCCGCCGCGCGCAGAATATCCTCCAGACGGCCACCCAAAGCCAGGGATTTGGACGCCGCAGCGCTCCTAGTAGAATGCGCCCCAAACTTGGAGATATCCACGCCAGCAAGGGACATAACCCACTTGATCCAACGAGATAAAGTCGCCGACGACACAGGAGAATAAGGAGAGCGAAAAGAAAGAAACAACTGAGGCGAAAGAGCAGAACGGAAACCCAAAGTGCGAGCCTCATATTCCTGGAGGCAAGCCACGGGGCACAGAGCGACATTAGCCGGGAAAGCCGGGAAAGTGACCGACCTGATAGCGGTTTTAGTGCGACGCGAGATGTCGAAACGAACCCCCTCAGGAATAAAAGACCGAGCGTCCCAGTCAAGAGCCCGAACGTCCGAGACACTTTTACATGAAATGAGGCAGAACAACATAGCCAACTTAGCCGACAACTGCCGCAAGGACAAATCAGAATTAGGGGGCCAAGAGAGAAAAAAGCGCAGAACCAGAGACACATCCCAAGTAGAGGAATACCTGGGTCGAGGCGGCCGAGCGAGCCGGATACCTTTAAGAAGACGGCAAATTAGCGGGTGTTTGCCCAGAGGGACCCCGTCAAAACCAACATGAGCCGCCGAGATCGCAGAACGATACAGATTCACGGTTCTGTAGGCGCGCCCTAAATCAAATAAAGAGGTGAGGAAAAGGATGACAGAGGTCAGAGGAGCTGAAAAGGGATCCAAACCCCGTTCCAAGCACCAAGAAGACCAAGCTTGCCAGGCTGCACCATAAGACTTGTGGGTACCTGGAGCCCAAGCCCCGGCCAGGAGCTGCTGAGCCGAGACCGAAAGGCCGGCGGATTGCCCGGTCTCCCGGAGACCAAACAAGCCAGGAGAGAAAGACTGCCCTCCTGAATCAAAGGGTGAGGAGCCCCTGCAGGATCCAGAAGTAGAGGGTTGTGAGAATGGAGCAACCGAGGAACCGCCACCAGAAGGTCCAGAAGACTGGGGAACCACGCCTGGGAGGGCCAGAACGGAACCACCTGCACCACCGTGACTTGCTGCCGGCGGACCTGAAGGAGCGTCCTGGGGATCATAGCGAACGGAGGGAAAGCGTAGTGACGGCCTCCGGACCACTCTTGCAGGAAGGCGTCGACCGCCAACGCGTCCGGGTCTGGCCTCCAGCTGTAAAAGAGAGGGAGACGGGAATTCAACCGGGAAGCGAAGAGATCGATGTGGAGCGGACCCCAGAGTTCCATAATAGATGAAAACACACCCCACTCCAGGGTCCAGTCGCTGGCGTCCGTGAGGTAACGCGAATTCCAATCCGCCACCACGTTGGAAAGCCCAGGAATATACTCCGCTTGCACCGTGATGTTGCGCTCCAAGCAGAAGGACCACAGATCCTTGGCCAAGTCCGCCAGAACGGCTGACTGGGTGCCCCCCAGGCAATTGATATAGCGCACTGCAGAAACATTGTCCATGCGCAGACGGATGCAAGATGCGATCCTTGGAAAAACTCTGTATGGCAAACGAGCCCGCCAGGAGTTCCAGGCAATTGATGTGCAAACCCGTCTCCGCCTGGGACCAAGGGCCGCCCGTGGAAATCTCGCCACATCTCGCGCCCCAGTCGTGGAGGCTGGCGTCGGAATCTATTGAGAGATCCGGTGCAGTGCCGAAAATCGCCTTGCCATTCCAAGCGGACATGTTGGCCAACCACCAACGTAACTCCGCTATGGTGGGAGCATCCAAGGTGATGAGATCCGCATAGGACGCCCCCGAGTGGAGGTGGTGAATCTTGAGGCGTTGAAGAGCCCTGTAATGCAGAGGACCCAGAAAAATTGCCTGAATGGAGGCTGCTAGGAGGCCGATGATGCGGGCTAACTGGCGTATCGAGACTGCCCGTAAACGCAGGACCCTCCGGATTTCCTTTTTGATGGAGTGGATCTTGGAGGTCGGAAGGCGAAGAACACTGTCCACGGAGTCCACGACAAAACCCAGGAACTCCAGCCTCCTGGACGGGATAAGGTGGGACTTGTCCTCGTTTACTAGGAAACCCAACTGCTGGACCAATTCCAAAGTCCACTGGGTGTGCATGCGCAAGACCTCCTTGTCCTGAGCCATGAGGAGCATATCGTCCAGATACACAATCAGCCGAACACCCCGAGACCGCAGAAGCGCTACCACCGGCTTGAGAAGCTTGGTGAAGCACCAAGGAGCTGACGAAAGTCCAAAAGGGAGACAAGTGAAGCGCCAGGAGACGCTGCGCCAGTGAAAATGAAGGAGATTCCTGGACTCCTCCGCCACCGGGACCGTGAGGTACGCGTCTTTGAGATCTATTTTGACCATCCAATCGTTTGACAGCAGGAGATCTCGAAGAAGATGGATGCCCTCCATCTTGAAGTGGCGGTAGCGGACATAACCGTTGAGGTGCCGCAGGTTGATCACCGGCCGAAGGCCACCCCCTTTTTTGTGGACCAGGAAGATATTGCTGAGGAAACCTGGAGTGTCCGGGGAAACCCGTTCTATGGCGTTCTTCTCGGCCAGGGAGAATATCTCGGCGTCCACCAGCTCGGCGTCCTGTTGGGAGAAGCGGAACGGGCGTGGGGGAGAAAACATCTGGGGAGAACCAACCAGTTCGATGACATAACTCCTGACCGTCTGCAGTACCCAGGCGTCGGAAGTGACAGCTTGCCAAACCTTGAAAAAATGGGTGAGTCTGCCCCCGACAGGATAACGGGAAAAAGGGGGAAACGGAGAGAGACTTACCGGAGGGACGACGGGTGAACTGGGATCCACGGTGACCTCTGGCCCGCCACGGCCGTCCACGTTGCGGGAAGAATGGCTGCCTGCCGGAATAGTTGCCCTGGAACTGAGGTCGTTGAGCGTGGAAGGGAGAATAGGAGCCTCGGCTCGAGCGAACTGAGCCCGTGAAGGAACGGCCGGACAGACGGCTCCTACCTCTGCCGGCCCTGGGAGAAACCCGAGGGTTAAAGACCTTCCTCATAGAGGACTGAGCCTTATCCAGAGCCGTGAAGGCCCCTACATAGCGCCCGAGATCCTTGATAAAGGAATCCCCAAACAAGAGGCCCTGAGCCTCGCTGCCCATCTCCGTGAGAGCCAGGTTTGACAATTTCAGCTCAATCTTAAACAAAATGGCCTTACGCCGCTCAATAGAGAGGGAGGAATTTGTGTTGCCGGCAATGCATATGGCCCGTTGAATCCAGCCACGGAGAACAACAGGGTCTGGAGGGGAACCGGAAGCCACCCATTCCTCAATCATTTGGAACATCTTGGTCAAGGGACCAAAGATATCCAGGAACTTATCTTGCGTGGCACTGAGGGCTGATTCCAGGCCTTTACGGGGGTTCCAACCAGCCTTAGCCAAATATTGGACCATCTTAGGGTCAACAATGGGAGTTTCGCAGACCTTGCCTGGGACAATAGGCCGTGGGCATTCCGAGCGAAGCTTGCTGCGCGAGCTTTTGCTTAAGGGTTTACGCACCCTGGCCTGTAAATAGCGGGCCACATGGTCAGAGGGAACCCACTCAGCAGAACGGGGATGGTGAAGATCCTCAGGATCAAAATACGGCTCACCAAATTGATCAAGGACAGCAGCGTCCGGGGATTTAGAACGGCAACCAGATTGCGAGGAACTAGCCTGCGCAGCAACCTCAGAAGGTGGTGCCGAATCATTAGTGAACTGATCCCCCAAACTGGAGTCAGATGAATTCCAAGCCTCCTCAACGGATTCTAGATCAGAATCAGAAGAGCTAGAGGAAAGTGCTCTGGCACTCTTCCACTTCCTCGCCTGTTCTGCCCGGCGGGTAAGGGCTCTTTTGCGTTTTGGTGGAACGCTATCTTGGATGGCAATATCATCATCATTCTTAGAGGTTCTGGAGGCAGACATATTAATATGGTGAGACTTAAAGGACACCTTCTTTCCCCCAGAGGGTTTATGGGAAGAATCAGAGGGGGAATCTGTGCTGAGCACAGGCCCAGGCAGGGATTTCTTAATGGCCTGAGTCAGAGAAGCTGACAAGGCCGTAGTCATAGACGACATTGCAGAAGCAATAGCCATTGAAACCGAGTTATTTCATTCCTGCAAAGGGTCAATAGAAGGCAAATCAGCAGGAAGATCCTCTCTGGGAGAGGATTCAACATCAGATATATCCCTAGAAGGGGATTGGCGACCAGCCATCTCAGTATATATAAAGGTATATAAGCACTGTTGAGGATAAAGTAACAGGGATATGCCCCTTTAAGAAAAATGGCCAAAGAGAGTAGAAAGAAAAAACCACCTGCAGCGAAAAAACGGCCAAGGCAGGAACAGGAGATGCCAGAAGGACACAAACGCTCGACCCGAGGCTCTATTCACCGCACGTTGCAGGACTAAAGTGAGAAAAGCCCGCGAACAACGTGGGAGGAGCCAGGAGTAGGAGCGCAGGACGTCAAAGACGCACAACAAAATGCACGGCAGAACCCTACCGACGGAAGCCCACGCGACCGCCGAAAGGGATCTGCACGAAGCAACCAGCCGAGGGAAAAGGACAACGCCAGAGCCGGCGGAGCGCCTAAACCAAAAAAAACTAAACACGAGCGGGCCGCCGAAGAAAGAACTCCGGCGGACAGCCGAAGAACAACGGCGGCGGACCGCCGCAACCAAACGCCGGCGCACCGCCGAGCAAAGACGCCGGCTGACCGCCGCAGAAAAACGGTTTGCCGGCGGCTAGAACAAACAGGCAGAAGCCTGCAAGAAACAGGAGGGGGGGTATGGGGGAGAACAGGCAAAGGGATAGAGGTCCTCCAAACGCCCGGCCCGACAGGGAGCACGGGAATATCAAAAACCAGGTAAGGGAAACAGGGGACAACACAATAAAACTAAAAATAAATACAAAATAAATATATAAATAAATATATAGATATATTAGTATAAAAATGAAGCTCCGGACCACAGGCAACCCCACAAGGGAGAGGCCCACAGTCCTCAACAATTATATACCAAAAAGTAATATAGATCAAGAATACTTATCTGCTGTCTGGGAGCAGCAAAGAAAGAGGAGGATCTTGGGATGTGTGTCCCTTTTATGGGATGCATGTTATGTGGGAGGGGTTATTATATGTACTCTCCTATTGGTTTTTCTTATTTACTGTTGTATTTTCTTTGCTGCTGTGTGGGAGTAAAGAAAGGGTTAATGCACAATATGCCTTTGGCCTTGAGCGTTGTGTCTTATAGGACATAATTTATCCCGAAATAAGATGTAGCCAAGTCAATATTAGGATACAATGGATAATGGAATTCTATATATTGCACAAAATACATTGATAAACTGAGGTAGCTAAGGTATAATATAATACCAATAACAGCTCCTACTGGCTTTATCTGCTACTAAAATATTTTATGCTAAATTTGAAATATTAGTTAAAGGCTCAAATGTAAACCCAGGTAACATGCTATTTGCAGTTCCTTCCACTGCACTGTATTAACGAGAGCTTGAAACTAATAACGCTGTGACATAGATCATCCTGGGTATTCTCAATATGTCTGCTTGATCAGAGATTGTATTATTAATGCATGGTTGCTGTGGTTATTAGTCAATTTACATTAAACATGTAGGAGTTTACTTGTACATACTAATCAATATTCTTTAGGCCTGCGGAGGTGCTTCTCCATTACTGATTGGGATTTCCTTATGTCCTGCACAGTGCTTATTACCGGCATTATGGAGCTTGCCAGCATGTCTTATGCAAACCTCCTGCAGTCAGTCCTGCAGGGAAGCTGTCATTACATTTCTAGAAATTCAAAACCATTAGTCTGACATGTAATTCATTTGGGTAAATAAGGAAGAGGAAAACATCCGATGATGTCACAATGAGTGATAGAAATGCTAAATTGTGACAATATCTCTGGTAACTTAAATGTAATCACAACAGAACTATTCATATAAAGTAAAATCAGCTAATAGACAAATTGGGGGTTATGCTTCAAGAACAGTAGTCAAAGTGCTGCAACTCCCATAGCAACCAAATCTGTACTCTTCTCTATGTCGTTCTTACCTTACATAAGCATTCTTTCTGGTTAGTAAGGGTTACAAATTTAGACATGTTCTCAAAACTAACTAAATGTATAGGTCTACTCCACCCCTATTTTCATGTTAAATGCATATCAACATCCATTTTTATGGGCAAAAGTATTGAGACACCTAACCATAACACCAACAGGGACATTAATATGTAATTGGTCCCTCATTTACAGCTATAACAGCTTCCACTCTTCCGGGAGGGCTATCCTCAAGATTGTAAAGTGTTTCTGTGGGAATATTTGCCTGTTTATCCAGTAGAGAATTTGTGAGGTTAGGCGCTGATGTTGGATGAGAAGGCCTGGATTTAAATCTCCTTTCCAGTTCATTCCAAAGGTGTTCAATGGGGTTAAGGTCAGGGCCCTGGGTGGGCCAGTCAAGTTCTACTACCCCAAACTCATCCAACCTTTCCACAGTATTGTATATATTAGACTTGTGAACAGCAAGCAAATTAGATTTGGATTTTTAGTATAGTTTTTGCCATGTTCGTTATTGGGCAATGAACTTCATTTTATGACCGCAGAGTAAGAAGGGACATTGAGGCACAGGGGCAGAGGAGGGTATAGGCAGGCACTGGCAGACACATCCAACTACACAACTGAACCTCCACCCAATATTAGAATTGATTATCCAGAGTTAGGAAGGAGACTGCCGCAGCAGCAGAGGTAGGACAGGGCAAGGCAAAAGGCAAACTCTGCCAGACAGACACTGCCAGATGATAGGCACATGTCGTCCCTTGGTGCAGGACTGAATATCCATCAAATTAAAAATTCAATTTAAAATTAAAAGAATTGATCCCTCAGAGTAAGGGAAGTGAAAGGGAGGAGCAGTAGTAGGGCAGGTGGCCTGGCCAGGCAGGGGCTGGCAGATGATATGCAGCCCCTTGGTACAGGGCTAAATAGTGTGTGTGGGGGGGTTCCATAGTAGTATTCATTATGGTTGTGATTGTAGTGGTGGTAGTTTTGCCAGTGCTATGCTACTGCTGCTGTAGAGTGGAAGGAGCAACATAATTAACAGATAAATTATTACTAGAAGATGTCTCTTGATTCCAAGTCTGGTTTACGATCTTATTTAAGGTCATTGTTGGGCACAAATCGGAGGGTAGGGTTCTATTGCAAGAGTAGACCTTCCCTCCTCTTCCTCACTAACTTTTGCATGAAAAATAGATCAGCTGCTATCATTTGACAATGACTTTCTATCTTTGCTCTGGGAACTGCTGACAATGCTTAAGGCAGCGGTAACACCTGGGGCGGTTGTGGTGGCAGCGGTAGTGGTTTTATTCTGTGCTTCACCAAAGAATAGCTTAATACTGGGACTGGGTCATTGTGACTGAGTTTTGTTCCCTATTGTAATTTATTACTTTGTTCATATTTGATTGTGTTGTGGTTATGATAATAATGCATGTGGTTAACATTCCCATATTTACCGTATCTAATATCACTGTCTGGGTTCCCAGTCAGGTGGAGGCAAACCCTATTTTCCCTTGTACCCCAACCTCCCAGAGTTTATTACCTGGGGCTCAGGATTTCTACTAAATGCCTCAGAGAGACATCGTAGAAGGCGGTTAGCGAGAAGATGGATACTTATATAATCAATAAATGTCCCAGTGAGGAAATGAAAAGTTCATCCCGCTATTCCCACTGTTTTTAATAACCGATTGCATCTTGAGTTGTGTGTAATGCATTCTCTCCATGAAAAGTACATCAAATAAACAGGAAATTATTTTAGATAAAACATTGCTTCCCTGGTTCTGGGGGTTTATTTCTTCAATGCAAAGTGTGGGGCTGGCATTTGGTCACCCACTCGCCTCTCCTGAAAAGTGCTCCCGGCGCTAGACGTGCCCCTATTTACAGCCAGCCTGGGAAGCTCCAAAGTATAAACATATTGTCAAGGAAACATTATGTAGGTATATGAAAGGTATGGATTATTTTTACATAAGCTTAAATTCAAGCTAAAAGAAGATATGGTCACTTAATAAAGGGTAACCGCATCATTTTCTCTAATGTAATAAGAAACAAAATAATTACTCTAATTTCTTTTACAAAGTAAAGTAACGAGTTTTCTAATATGAAAATTAATTTTGCTTCCATTGGATATTTTCCTTCCTTCATTTCCTTGATTGTTTATTTTTTTTTTTACAATCTGAATGTTCTGTTCCTCCTGATTATTATTTTCCTGTAATCAATAAACAGTAATACAGTTAAAGCAAGTTTAAACATTTCAACAAGATGTGCATTAGTAAAACCAGATTTCTTGATCGCTGGTCAGGATGAAGAAATGAATGCCTTTGTGGTAACATTTTTGACCATTTGAGCCTTGAACATTTCACTTGGTCCAGTAGATTGGGCAGATCGCATGCCCACAATTACATTTACTTATTGTGTAGCTCTATATAAATAATACCCCTCTATAATAAAGTTATTAACATTGAAATATTTTTGATTTATCATTGCTTTACCTAAAATGAGGGGCATATTATAAGTTAATAAGGATATTGTAGGAATACCTGCATCTGCAAAATCAGGAATATGGGAGAATGTGTCAGGTAGGGGGAATGAATTCCGTTGTGGTTCAATGCATTGTTGTTAATATTAAACATCTGTTTAAATATACTATATGACCAAAAGTATGTGGACAACTCTTTTACTTGAGTTACTTGAGTTTAGGTGTTTCAGCAACACCCATTGCTAAGTATATAAAATCAACCACGTAGTATTGAAGAGCTCAGTGATTTTAAACACGGCAGTCATAGGAAGCAAAATTTACCTCATGAAATTTCTGCCCTGCTATAACTGCCCCAGTCCACTATAAGTGCTATTAGTATGAAGTGGAAACGTCTATGACTAACAACAGCCAAGTATCATCTGGGAAAGTATAAAGCTCACCATCATTGGACTCATAAATCCATCTGATCCTAACCATTTTAATAAAACCCTATTGGAGACACGTTATGATTGGCTACATGAAACACAAATTAGAAGCTGTTGATATGGAGCTTGCAGGCGGTTTTACGGGAGTTGCGGGCGGGAGTGGGAGGTCAGACAATGGACCTGTGGGTTCCTGGGCGGAACAAGAGAAGAGACGCTGTGAGGGAGCAACGCGAAGGCAGCCTTGCGGGATTGCGCAGGAAATCTGCAGTTCATGTAAGGGGGCGGGTGGGATTGACCACATATGTGGCGGGAGTGGGTAGGTGGGATTGACCACATATGTGGCGGGAGCGGGTCGGATTGGACACATATGTGGCGGGAGGGGAAAACACAAATTGCGAGGAGCGGGCGGTAATGATCACAAAATCAACGGGAGCGGGATTAAAAAAACAGTCCCACACAGGGCTCTACATGGAAGGCCCTGGGTTCTCAGGCTAGGTCACTGTAGATACATTCTAATGTCAACTAGCTACAGTAGCCTCATGTTACCAGAGGAGAACATTGGGATGTCCAAAGGGGCTCAAACATGGATGTCATCTAATGTTTTAATAATTGGGCGCTTGTCAACAGATCTTAGTCTTTCCTATCTTCTCTTTGTATTTAGAACTAATTTACAAAACAATATTAACTAATAAGCCTCAGAATTGAATCACACTGTCACATCATAAATTTGCTTCTATTTTTATATCATTTGAATTGGATTGGATGGCTTTCTAGGAGTTTTTGGTATAATTCTTATATAAGTATTAAGCAACATCCAATCATTTTTAAAAGTCAAGTTGTGCTAAACTCTTTCATTTCGTACTTTTCCATTTCACAAACTTCAGAACTGTTTCTATGCATTATCAATACCCCTATAAGTACTTTTATTGAGGATTTTCAATTGCACATTTTTCAGAACATGGAAGCTGCAACTAATTTATTTTGTTTATGACAAAGCTAAAATGGTAATAGCATTTATAGGTCATGTTGCATGGAGTGCTCTTGTATGTACATATGCTTTATTGAAAGACTGCATTACATACTTCTATATAATTGTGCAAATCCACCTGGAGCACTCATGAGAAGATAGAAAGTTGGAGATAATGAAGATTTTTTCACCAAAACAACCCTAGGAACCAAGTTTCACGAATAGCCTGTATGTATGACTGACGAGATAAAAAACAAAAACGACTTTCAAATTACATTCAGGGAGCCCAGTGGTTCTCAAACAGCACATTATAACTTTTACATGTTGTACTATTGTAATAGATGATAGAAGGTCCTTACAGAGTCAGAAAGTTAAAAGAATACAGGAAAGTGACATACTGATGTTTGTATTCATGACATGGCTTATGGCCATCTGTCTGGGACTTTAGAAATAAAGCACTTTCTTAGAACCATTCAGCCCATCTAGTCTGCATATTTGTCCTGATCTAAACACTCAAACCACAATCACAATAGTCATATATTTAGGATAGCTTCATGTCTATTCTATGCATGTTTGAATTCCCTCGCTACATTATTCTCTATAACTTCTGATACGAGACTGTTACATTTATCTACCACTTTCTTACATCACATCCAAACCTTGGACCCCCTAATCAGGTGCACATCAAGTCCCTGATCTCGGGAGGAGCACTTACACTAACACACACTAGCACAGCAGACACCAACACACGCAGACACTGACATTTACCCAACCAGCCACACCCACAGTTACACTAACACACATGCACACAGACATTCACATTAATGCACACCCCTGGACATTCACACTAATACATGTGTACACAGACAAACACTAACACCAACATAATCAGACATTCAACACTAACACAGACAAACACTAACACCAACATAATCAGACATTCAACACTAACACAGACACACACACATAAGCAGGCATACACTAACATACTTAGACATACTAACATATTTAGACACACAGACACTCATGCTAACACATACCCACACAGACAATCCCACTTACACAGCCAGACACATTAACGCTGTAACAAGCACAGGTAAACGTACGGTAAAAGATTTAACAATGCCAAACAAGTATTTTTCCTTTACGTAAGATGGCATAAGGTAACAATAATTAGTAGTTTAGCCTTCCTCCCCTTATTGTGTTTTTCTGACCGTTACTTTGAGGTAGTGATATGCAGATATTACTATATATCACCCTATATGGTTTTATATATATATATATATAATACTATGGGGAATTTTGTTAACAAAGGGAGAGCAGACTGAGGGACAGAAGCTAGCCTTCATATTGAGACTGATTGGTATCTTTATTTTATTTTATGCATATAAGCTTTAATAGGCATTCTATTCTATTTTTCTTTAATAAATTATTAACTATATTTGAATTCTCCGTCCCTTTCTCATAATTGTGCTCACTACTTAATTTATTAAATGTGAGACTGATCCTTATATAAAAACTCATTGTGAGAGAATAACCTCTTCTTAAGACATTACATGGCAGGTAAGGATGTGATCCCCTTACACACACATTGACATAAACACAACTGTACACACACTAACAAACAGAGACACTTACACACAGACACCGACACTAACAAGCACACACTAACATACCCACACACAGACACCCAAGCTAACTTACCTAGACACAGTAACATACCCAGACACAGAAGGACACACAGACTAGTTTACTCAGAGACATAGTCATAGTCACACTAACATACCCACACACAGACACCCAAGCTAACTTACCTAGACACAGTAACATACCCAGACACAGAAAAACACACAGACTAGTTTACTCAGAGACATAGTTATAGGCACACTAACAAACCCGCACATACACTTAAGCAGACACACAGTAACATACCCAAAGACACACACTGACATATCCAGACACACTGTCACGAACCGGGGGAGCAGGTCTATTAGGAGCCCAGGTGCAGGAGATACGAGGTGCTCTGTCGGTACCCCACGATGCATGATGGCCTGGGGATGTTACAGACAGGCGCAGGAATAAACCACAGACAGAAGATCAGGATTAAGAGTTGTATTGCATGTGATGGTACAACAATATTTACAAAGAAAGTCACTCGATAGGAAGCCCACTTGCGGGGCTGGAAGCCCACTTGCGGGGCACACGGCTGGAAGCCCACTTGCGGGGCACACGGCTGGAAGCCCACTTGCGGGGCACACGGCAGGAAGCCCACTTGCGGGGCACACGGCTGGAAGCCCACTTGCGGGGCACACGGCTGGAAGCCCACTTGCGGGGCACACGGCTGGAAGCCCACTTGCGGGGCACACGGCAGGTTGCCCACTTGCGGGGCACACAGCAGGTTGCCCACTTGCGGGGCACTCGACTTGGGAGTCCACTTAGTGGGGCGCTGGCCGCAACTCAGGAACAACTCAGGAAACAAAGCAGAAACAGATCAGGAACAAATCAGGAACCAAAACAGCAACAGATCAGGAGCAAAGCAGGTAGTCCTCTAACGTCAATGTCAAGGCCCAGACTGCAGGGCTGGGCAGGTTTATGAAGTCTTGATCATGTAATCAACTGCAGCTGGACCTGATAATGAGTCAGAGTGGTTCTGAGTGGCAAGGGCGGCCACTAGTGGCTGGAAACATGAAATGAATAACGCAACGTATCAACAAGTCCAGCCAGCGCATGGTGAAACGTTACATAGCATCATATGGACTAGGCAAGACATTGTGGATGTAGCTATAAAGCTTATCTTGGTATATAGTCATCATTACTAATCTGAATTTCAATGTCCAGACTAATTCCTTACCATGTACACAAGTTTGAGCAAATATAACATAAAAATAGAAATGCCCAATTTTGATCTAAGCTGGAATATTTTTCGTTTATCCAGCTGATGCCCGGGAGAGTTTAGTCTATTGGATTTAGCAGAGTTTTCAGGGGAAACACATATTTTTTTCATTTGCAATAACTGGTGTGATCCATGAGAAAGAAGTGCCTTTTCCTGGGGCATAATGAAACTTGCCTTTTTTCACCTTATGACAGAATCATGACCTTTAGAGGAAGAATTTCGTTTTTTTGTCAACTATTGGAGTATTACAGTGCCTCTGCGTTAAAATAGCAGAAATTGCAAAATACTAAAAAGTTAAATTCTTGAGATTCAGTTTTTGCTAACTTTAAGTAACATTAATACTATTTGTTTCCTATACTATACTGGATTTCTAAAGACATTCAATACAAAAAAATGTCAATATTCTAGGATCCTTAAGCTTCCAGTTGTCATTTTGCAGAAACAGCCTCGGGCTTTCTAAAGATTCAAGAGTCTTCTGGCTTTCATTCTAAAGCATTCCCCATTTTTAGGATGATGATGGAATATGGTCATTGCTCTTGTTTTTATATGTCATTTCGTATTAGTTTACTTGACTCACATATTTGTGCTGTTTTAATTGCATAAGCCTCAGTTCAACTTCAAATATGTTATATGTCTACTTTAAGGTTTAAAGGAGCCTGCATATTATACGTGCATACCCAGGGGTTTTGACCTAATCTTACGGTCTTAGATTGAAGGATATTCATGGTCACTCAATACGGAGCTGACTCCTTCCTATTCTACACTGCTGTGTTCAGACTCCAAATTGGTGTTTTTGCTACTGGTATGTTAGGGGTAATACCCCTGCTTGAATGCAGATGACTCCGTTAAGCCTATCTTTAAATGATGACAAGTCAAGGTTTCCATCAGGAGCAGTGGCAGAACTACCGGGGTCGCGATTGCGACAGGGCCCTGGAGTTCTGCCAGTCAGGGGGGCCCAAGGGGTGCCGAGGGTAGATCTTGGGCCCCCCTGACTGACAGAAATCCAGGCCTCAGCGCTGCCCAGAGTGCAGTGTTGGGAGCGTGAGGCATTTGTCTCGGGTTGCCGGCGCTTCACTGCTGAGCGCCGGCATATGACGTCACGCTCCCAACACAGATATTGACGACTACAAAGGGGTGAGTGGGTAGATCGTGAGGAAGGGGGGTAGGGAAGTGAGGTAGATCGTGGAGAAGGGGGGTAGGGAGGGAGGAGAGGGTAGATATGAAGGGGGGTAGGAGGGAGATGGTAGATCGTGAGAAGGGGGGTAGGAGAAGATGGTAGATCGTAGGGTAGGAGGGAGAGGTAGATCGTGAGAACGTGGGGTAGGGAGGGAGAGGGTAGATTGTGAGAAGGGGGTAGGGAGCGAGAGGGTAGATCATGAGAAAGGGATAGATGGGTTGGGGGTTGGGAGGCCCTTAACAGATTCTCGCACCGGGTCCCTAAGGTTTCTAGTTACGCCCCTGATGAGGAGCCATCAGAGCCATTTGGTTAACACATTTGGGGAGTAACTACATAGAATATATTTTAGTCAAATCATTTTTTAAGCATGATTACCAGATTGTGGACTCAACCATCTTGGCTTGATGGTAAGGAGGGGAATTCAGGCTGAAGCCAAGCTAGACCTGGAATCAGCTTAAGCCCACCACCCTCTACCTTCAAATGTTTCCTGAGTCTGTCTCCTGTTAGGTTTGATGTAATCTCTAAGACTTTATTTTTCAATATAAATATGTCTCACTTGAAAAGTTTTCAGCCCATAATCTATTCAACATTAAAACCTGACAGTTTTAATTTGTGCATAATACGTTAAATTCAAGATGACACTAATTATTCTATTATGTCATAGAAAGTGCAGAATAGTACCATCAAAATATATGGTGGCTTTTTTTTCTAAATGCTAATACATAAACCTTTTACCAGATATTTTATACCTTCCTAGAGTGCCGCTGACAGTAAAATCAGATGTGATTAAAATAAATTGTAAGTGTTTATTGGCAATCAGGACAAATATTTGAAATTACATCCCTGTAAACTCCACTGTATTTCAAAAATAATCATAAAAAATACACCAAAATTACAAGAGGGCCTGTGCTTACAACAACGTTAGTATACTTACAATGTACCACTGCAGTCGTAGACACCTTTGATTGATCCAACCAGTGGAAGTATAGTAATAATCAAAGGTTTATTGTAGTACCTTTTAAAATCAAGGAGACACCGGCAAGGCTTCAAGTTCAACAGTACTAGAAATTTCAAGGGCACTTAATCATTGAGTGAGTGCAGCAAGAAAAAAATCAGATTTAAATAGATATCCCAATCATTCGTGCTACTGATTGACCACACTCAAGTGCTGAAAATAAGTGAGTATACTTAATATTGGGCTCTCTTTTTCTGAAGCACCATTGACAAGCCAGATTTTTTTATATACAAATGTATAGTATATTTGTTTCTTTGCAGCAATTGGTGTACAGTATGATATATTTATAATATATTTGCTTGATTTTAAGGGTTTTTTAAGGAAAAATCATCTGAAAGAAACAGTTTTGTTTTATAATCTGTGTCATCTATTATTCTGAGCTCGGGTCCGCAGCACAGCTGCATACCTGAATAATTGCGGCGTTTTCACCCCAATAGGTGGCAAAGCAGCTTTCCCTATTTCAGCAGGTGAAAGCGATGGGTGAGCGATTTGGGGGGGTTTCAATGGGGTTGTCTTTAGATCTCAAGTTTGGGGCTCATCTTATTATCAAAATTAAAAAATAAAATTACATAGCTCAGCACTCAGTAAATTGACGTGCTTATTCCACCACGTGATAACGTTTTGATCCAACTACAGGATCTTTTTCATGGCTCGACTTGGATCGAGTGGAGTCTTGCTCGGTCACCAAGAGTGCTGCCGAACACAAGGATTGTTTCATCTTATAATCAGGGTCATCTTGTAATGGAACAAGACTTGAAGCCTGACTTTGGAACTCTCAGTACCCATGTAAAAATACCACCCACCAGTACTACCTGGAACCCTACAATAACAAAATGCCAATATTAAAAAAAGTCATCACCACCAGCCATCACCTGCTCTTTCTACCAAGACCCCTAGGGGCAATGTAGATGCCCATACAGTGAATACCATCCATCACCATGTCCTATCTCCTATTACCCCTTATACTATACATACTAAAACACCCCACACAATGTAATGATCCAAAATAACATTGTTAAAGGCTATGCTTCCTATATGTATGTATAGATTGCTTCCACTAGGGCACATGCTTGTAACATAACTGTACTCTGCCTGTAAAATTCTTGGGGGCAGTAATGGCAGCACCAGCAAGGCTACCGTATGTGCTTTGTAGCATTTGAAGAATTAGATTAGATGCATTCTATAATTATTATAAAATAATCCTTAAAAATGACCGCTATGCTAATTTGCACCATAGGTACGCCAACCACACATGATGGAACTGTTTGAAAGGTTTGAATGCTATATTCTTACGAATAAGGTGCCGTAGAAGTGTCACAAGTCAGAAATTGTATTAGATTTTGCAGTTTAATATCTGTCTCGAGATTCGGATGAGCATATATGTACTTGAAACAGCTGTTATTTTTTCGCTTCACAGCTGGTCCTTTTGGCAAAATTATTCACTGGGATTGAATGAAAAACATTTGTTAGGACAACTGTACAAATAATGAGACAACTAACTATTGTTTTTGGTTCTCACTAAAAGGATGTCAAATTGCAATGATACACCCTTCATTATGGCAAATTAACATTCCATGCAGTAAAACATTAGCTATGCTTTTAATTATTAAAGTTTTTTTTTCAGTTAACCCGCAGATGTTGCTTTTATTCTCATACTGATGAATTCAAGTACTGGGATTTTTCTAGGGGGCGATTTTCAGTGAAGATATCTCAGTTGTGGTAGTAGTCAAATGTATGAAAAAATTTGCATTTTCTGTGTGTGTTTTTACAATGACTTTGATTACCAGATAGCACCAAGAGGGTTACGGATATGGTCCAGGGCAAAACATTTTCCAAATTCAATACCCTCCATCTCAGTAACTCAGTAACTGTGTTTGAACAACTCCCACCATTTCTGACCTCTACTGTATTCTTCGATACAGGTAGGGCTCTCCCTAGGAAAGTAAAGCTAGAGTGGCTGTTGGACACCTAGGATACCTGCAGTGGGCACAAGAGGAACAAATGGGCCCTGGACAGCTGACCATTTTACCCTAGCTTAAAATATGGCACTAATAAGAATCCCATTGATAATTTGTGTCTACCCCTAATTATATTATATTGGGCCAAAAGGAGTTGGAGCCCTGGACAAGATTTGTGTTATTTTGTTGGAAAGTAGAAGAAAGGAGGATATTAATATCCCTAATCCAGGGGAAGTGGATGCAATGTGTTGTAGGTAGGTATTGCTCTGTCCCTGTGCTTTTGGCTGCAGGAAAAGGGTCCATGAGTTGCTTAAAACAACTAGAAAACAGGCAGCAGAGAGTTCCTAGGTATGACCCGTAGGTGATCCGGATCCTTGACCGGGCGCACACGATTGAGTCACAAGAATACATTGAACAGTCCACATACCAAAGAGCTGGAGAAAACATAGATGGATTGACAAAGGTCACCGGCAGCCACTAATAAGGGTATCAAAAACCACCCCAAATCTGACTCATGACTATAAAACTAAGCAACTAGAATTATTACTGTATAAATTATTGGTGTACATGAGCTGCCTTTCTTTCATTCAAAATTAATTTTCAGCCTAAATATGGTTGAATACCAGTGAATATTAATTTCAGACGAGGCCATAATATAATATTGTGATAATACGATCATGTAAGCTACAAATATATAAATATGTTTGTTTTTTTAAATTTAAATAAATGTGTCCAATATTGTTTTGTATCACATATTCATTCATGAGTATTTGTCATACAAAAATGGTGCTTTGTGTTTACATTACACAGCATGGGCTGTCAGGAATATGATAACACAATTAATACCAATGGTACTGCATTGGTGTAACTCCAGGGCTCGATATATACAATATCTTATGCTGTAATCATTTTTTACCAGTGACACATATCATGCACATCAATATCTGCCCCTTTTAACGTAGACAGGAAAAAAATGGCACATGAACGTTATGTATTACCTATGTATCAAAAGAAGACATTTTTCCAATAATGTGTTATAATACCCTGAATTATAACCTTTTTTTCTTTCTTGGTGATAATGAAGGATTTCATGTGGCCTTATTCAGTTTCCAGGAGGATTAAAATCTGAGTCGTATAGCCAAGGGAGTCAGACACGACAGTGGAAACGAGTTAATTAACCTTGACTAAAGTTAATTTTACAATGGAAACATTAACATTAGATTGGCTGCCTGTTCAGCTCTTGTAATGCGTAATCTGTAAAAAAAAATATATATATATATGTAAAAGATATAATATGTATGTATGTATATATATATATATATATATATATATATATATATATATATATATATATATATCGAGTGTAAAATCAAGGCAAAAAAAATGAAGAAGCACAGAAAGGCTCTTTATACCCATGTACCTGGTGGTGATATGTGGAATTGCAGGCAACATACAAAAGTAACATCTTCAAGATTTTAAATCAGGCCTGTGGTCAGCTGTTGCAAGGCAAACTACATATATTGTTATGAAACTATGTTATTTTTGTAAAATATGATTATACATAGAAAGTGTGATTTTTGGTTCCAGGTCAATATATGCTTCAGGCTTCTGTTGGTCATAGAAACCACTTGCCTATTAATGTGGGGGAAAAGCTGTAGTGAGATACCTATTGACCCTTATACAGTTTTTGCGGCTTGGGAAAAAGAGAATTGAACAAAATTCTATAAAACAGAACTACGAAAAAAAAAACCAGAGACTTGCTGAAGGCAAATAAGCAATGAGTGGATATTACAGTGGGTGATTGAGGTTCCAAACAGAACTAACAGAAGGAACAATGGAATAAAATAAGAGATAAAAATACTGTTTTCCTCCTACTGTGTGTTGATGCCTTTTATATTTCATTTTGGCAAAATGATAACTGTAATCCAGACACATGCCAGGCACAATTTTAAAATGAAATCTTCTGTGTTTTCATAAAGCTTTTTCCTCTTTTATGGAGAAAAACTATTTTATTATTTCTCACATAACACCAACCCCTTCAGGGTTTGGGAGATATATTCTGACTTGTGAAATGTTTTAAAAAATGAGTGCTTTTTGGGAGAAATAATATTTGTATTCTGTGACCAGATTATCTGTCTTTTTTGCTGACTTTAATTCAAGATTAGAAACACGGAGAGGATCGAGGTTTCGCTTAATAAGGTCTAGAATTTTAAATTGAAAATTGCATTGTATGAAACAATTATATAGATTCAAAACAGGGACAGCCTTTTCACTGGTGGTAGGTACCCAGGCAAGAAGAATTAAAAGGTCAAACCAGACCAGGATAGCAATTATTGCTTTTTAATCTTTTTTTCCCATTGACTGTCAGGTAACCCACTATTGTTTTTCACAATTGCACCATGTTACCTAAATGTCAAAACAGTCCCTCGCCGTTGCACCTGCCTATAGAGTACAACGTGATTTCCATCTCAACTTCTGATATTTACAATTTCTTTTATTAGCAGGTAAAAATCAACCTTGTCTCTTTCAGGTCTGCATGTTATATATTCTGTAGAAATTTTTTTTGGGGGGGGGGTTTGTTTGCGCTCCTCAAAGACTGGAGCTGGATATCATAGGTGTATTGTACCCAATGTAGAACCCCTTCACTTCTGTATAACCAACAATGCCTTATCTGTAGCCTACTTCTGTTAAACAAAAACAGAAGCACTAATGTGTATTACGTTAGTAACCATAGGATCTTGAGCTAAAGGATTTTATCTATCTATCTATCTATCTATCTGTCTGTCTGTCTGTCTGTCTGTCTGTCTGTCTGTCTGTCTATCTATCTATCTATGTATCCATACCAGGGAACTCGCGGGCTCCGGCTACACAGGACTGCTCACTGGTTCAGTGGGCCGCTGACGTCGGTGGGCAGTCCTGCTGACGTTGGGGGCATTACCGCTGCCTTCAGTGGGCGTTCCCGCTAACAATGTGGGAAAAACAACACCATTTAAAGGGGAAATGTGTGGGGAGTGGGGCGTGTCCGGACCCTCGACCCAGAGGATTCAGGTGTTGAAGTGGAGAAGCAGCGCTTCTGGAGAGTTCACTGGTATCTATCTCTCCCTTTATCTAACTATCCATCAAACCATCTATCACCTACATGGATTGTGGAATTTTGACTAGCCTACTCATCCAGGAGTGAGTAAAAGACATCAGCTCAGCTTGTTTTATGATATATATATATTGACTAGCGTAGCTCCCTGACCTAGTGGGGGCTCTTAGTATGCCTATATAGTACCCCCTCCACTGCTGGGAACTGGTATGCTACGTGGGTCAGGATACAGTCATGGTACAGCAAGTACACTGTGATTTGACCTTGGCTTTATGTTCCATGCAGTTTGACTGACAATTCCAACGCTGACATGGGTTTTATATGTATAGAGATGTATATGCCAAACATAATTTTGTGGTTTATTGTAAAAAGGCATGGCATAAAAGTAAAAGTACATAAAAATGCAATAATGCAAACTATTGTCATTTACAGTCAGCCTTTCTTCTGAATATTGTCGAGCGGTTGATAAATATCAGTAGTCTCTTCAATTTTGAAACTCCCAATGAAGCAGAAACTCTGGAATGAAATCAATCTTACTGCGTGAAATATTTAAACCTCATTAAACATTAACGTGCATGTCACAAAGCATTGTGGGTGGTCTCCCAATGTTTCAAAATAACAAATAATAAAAAAAGAGAAAACACATTGTCTTTTTTTCAGTGATATTATGAATATTGTGTCCAAAACAAATAACATGAACAGATTTTTGGAAATACTTTTTTTTTATTATTAAATATGATTTCATATGCCCTTTCCCATTCCATGCTTAGTCAACAGTTACATCCAAGTGGGAGAATTGTCTTCATTGAGTTATTTGTGCTTGTTTAATTTGATGAGACTAGTGCACTCCCATGACGCCATCAAAAAAATGATATTACTAGTTTTCCAAAATATTTTTTTTAAACTATATTTTTTGCCTAATATAATGTATTCAGGCAGCTGCGTATAATTTATCTGTATGTGTTCTAGAGCTAATCAACACCCTGACTCATATCACCACCTGTAGTAAACAACACAATGGTTCATTCAACTAAATACTGACTAATAAAAGTCTGTGGAGGGCTGGAGTTCATTATCATTTCCATAAAGCATCAGCTCAGCGTGGTGATTGAACAGGAAAAGTCACCCAAAATATCACACGACTAACAACAATGGCAGCCTCTGTGTCTGCACATAAAGGACTTTTTTGTAACAGAATAAAATAAAACCCAGTTTTCTTCAATGCTAACCTACATTACTGTATATGTCGCTGTATTTAATACAGAAAAATATATAGTCTAAAAATATATATTTTTTATATTGTGGAAAATACATATATGGAATGTGTGTGTATATATATATATATATATATATACACACACACACACACTGTATATACAGTATATACATATATCTAATGTTATACATAATTTATTATAATATATATTATTTTTTATATTGATATTTTATATATATTATATATATTAATAAATATTGATTTTGTTATAATATTTAAATATATTATATATTATATATATATAAGATATTTATATTAATATCCCTCATCTTTACATTTTGTGTAGTAAAACTTTCTATTTGCTTCTTGATACTGAAAAATGGGCCAATAAATCAAGAGAAAGTTGTGCGGGGAGCTGGTAGCATTATTAATATACCATCGCTGCAAATTTGACTTCCTGTGAACAGTCAGTTCTTTTCTGATCACAAAGAATTCATGGACTGATGCACAAACAATCAAAAAGATGTTGATGAGTTATATAAACAGCTGCCAAAAAAGAAAGCAAATGCTGTCTAAAAATACTGAATTATTAATATTTATACTTCTCCTTTGTATACTGGAAAAAACCTACGGGCAGTGTAAGCCCAGCTCATAAGCATATTTTTTTCCTAGAATCTGGCTGAATATTGTTAGAATTGTAGTTTAAATACAGCCGTAGGCTTTAGTCCGATAACACTGCTGTTCTGCGTGGTATATTTTCTGTGCCAGATGCCCACTGAGAATGGTGGGAGTTGTAGTCCAATAGCTGCTAGAGGTTGGTAGCCTTAGAGCTTCATTGATCAGTTTGCAGATTGAGCCAGAGGCTGATTGAGCCTGATGGGAGTTGTGGATCAACTACAGCTGAACAGCCAGTATGCACTGTCTGCCAGTTAAACTTGACAACTGACCTTTAATCTGTCTACAGAAATAAAATACTTTATGTATGACTTTTGTTTTTGGTTTTATTTGAAATATAGTAGAAATGTATTATTTTTGTCTTCTTTGCTACCTTGCACCCTTGACACGCGAAGGGTTAAACAATTAAGCTTTGGAAACCAACTAATAAAGGAAGAATTTAGGCATGCTCCAGGAGGTACAGCAGGAGACGAATAATTTGCCTCAAGCAGGATAAGCTTATTGGCGAAGGACGGTCTCATTGTACAGTCTCGCCGAGATTACGATAAAAATAAAACTGATCTGTCAGCAGAGATAGGTTTTCCAAGCCTCCTGATACAAGATGCTGTATAGAACGGACTATCATTTTTTTGTTGCTGTTGTTGAGACAGGGTGCCCAGCTAGATCAGAGGAAGGGCTCGGTGCATAATAATAATAATAACCGAAGAGGCCGTCCTGGCACTTTAAGGCCAATGGCCGCCAATGACATAAGTTTGTATAACGACTGGATATGAGAGGCTGCACACTACGTTTTTATACTCATGAGGCATGCAGAAGATCATGAATGTATGGAGCGATGTTTCCAGCAGCCTACTGAGCATTTGCCCCGTGTGCCAGCTAGCCAGTCCTCGTCTGATACATAGAAACATAGAATTTGATGGTACAAAAGGACTATTCGGCCCATTTAGTCTGCTCATTTGTCCTGGTGTAAAGACTCAGACAAACAATAGTAATATTAATAATTCTTACAGCTGATGTTAAAGGTGCTACAAAAGCCTTAGCCTGCTGGGCTAATTAGTGGCACAGACCAGTGGACCAATTAGAATAAATAAAGAACAAATGCTAAAATATCACAAATAGTAGCATTTTAAGCTCGTAAGTACATGCACTCACTCTTGAAGCATCACCCATTGGAGTTTATTTAGTGTGCGCTGAGATGCTACATGATTAAAAATGCCATTAATGTACGGTAGGAAATTGACCCAAGGTACTGGAAAACAAGAAAAGGACTTGGGACTACGCTTGAGGCTTTACATATGACGTCATTCACAGATCTACTTTGAACGTGATTGTCACATTTCCCGTAAAAATGTGTTGCAAACAATGACTACATTCGCACAAATACCAGTTTGCGGGGCATAAACAGTGAGCCCTGAAAACATGGCATTATCGTAATAACAAGTGAAAAGGAAATGTTCTGCTGATTGAACCATTCTTCCAGCCTTTGCACCAGAAAGCTTATTTCTAAAACCATGATCTCAGATGAGATCCTAAATGAAGAGCTTAATTTATGAGAAGCTCATAGCACTGAAAATTCATCAAAATTAAAACTTGGTCTACTGGGTTTTCAGGATAACCTCAGAAGATCTTAGGTGGTGCAAACCGGTGCCGTTTAGAAGACAATTGTGCAGCTGTTACAATAACCCACCCAAACGCTAACCTTTATGTATGCTGCAGTACTGAATAATACATTGTTTGTGCTCCGTGGAGCCCTGCGGCCTGACGTTGGGGGTTCATTGATTTAGTTTAGTAGTTATACATTTGTTTGCAAACGTTTTCCGTAGAAAAAATGTTGGCGTACATTATGTTTTGAGATATTGAGATATATTCTAATCTATTGTTTACCTAAATGCCATGCAGTCTGTACTAAGATGGGTAATCCTTTATTTAAGCTACATTTTCCATCATTAAATGTGGATTTTGTAAGTTTTGTTCTGTATAGTCCCATCAGCACCTACCTCTTTCACACATCTCCGCCATGAATCTTTAATGCCTTCTTTTCTAACCTCATGCTCTGCTTGTTGTATTATTCCCTTTCTCTAAACCCAAAAAACCTCATTGCCTGTGTTTCTGCCATCGGAGGAATGTTTTATTTATTTTTTTCATTTCAGATTTGTAATGTTGCTAATGAATGTTGGAATAACTGTGAAGGTAGTGATCCCTTCAGTACATCACTTTGCACTTAACTCGGTTGATATGTTTGCTCTTTGACAAAAAAACTCCCACAAAATAACAACCATGCTCGCAGTTATATTCCCTTTATGACATCATGAGAAGAAATGCTGAATTAACACCTAGATACACTGGGATAAATTAAGAACAAGGTGCATAGATTGCATGTACAGTGAATCAAGAAATACGAACCTCAACAGCCTTTGGACTACAATTCCCATCATAGTTAACAAAAATCGGATTATATTCTGTGGTCAAGGAATTATTAGACTGTTGGTCGTATAACTATCCATATTTGCCCAGATGTAATGTAAATGAATAAGGTTAATATATAATCTGTATAAAAGGTACTAATGTTAATTATAGGCTGGATTTAGTAACTAAGGAGAAATCAGTACTGTTTTAAATATATTATATAAAAAAACAAGGGACATGTTTTTCAGCTGTGCGTTGAAGTTCTCCTTAGAATCCAATGGAATGTTTCTGATAATTAACGAAAAGTAGAACCTTACCCTAGGTAAACCACGATAGGCTTTTAAGTAGAATAGGCATTAAAGGCATGGACTGGCTCAAGTACTATTCTCAAGCTGCCAGACCCATTCATGTTAGTAAGGTTGAAAAAAGTTCACCATGTTGGGCTGCCCAAGGCTTCCCTAATTGCATGGATCCAGATGAAGACCAAAAATCCTTTAAGGACATTCTAATTTCGCCCAGAAGAGGAAATAATTATTTCATTATAACATGTGCAGTCAGATAAGCCTTGGTCAACATCTATTAAAAAAAGAAAAAGGATGAGGTTATAAGCAGTGCCTCTCAGCAGCGTTCTTCATGGCAAGGAGTACAAGAAGAGTGATCTGTGGTGAAAAAGGAATTGATACCCTTATACCTCATGAGAACCATTAGCAGACGGGCTGCAGGGCATGTGCAGTGCCCAGGGCTGGACTGGGAATGAATAAATAACCCTGGCACTTTAAGGTTAGTGGCCCCTAATGATGTACAGTATGCGCAGCCACCGTCTGAATACACAGAGCCGCACGTTATGCTTTTACACACCCAAAGTGCGCAGTTGCACATCGCAGGACCTGATCTGCCTCTGGCTCAGCTGTAAGGGTAAGTATGGGTCACTATCGCTGGTCCACCGAGAATTGGTCTGGTCTGGCAGGTGGCCAGTCAAGGACTGGTGATGCCTCCATGCCCCCTCATACTTGGGACCAAGTGCAGCAGCATCTTCTGTGACCTCTATGGGGGGTTTTCATACATGGCTTAATATCCATGTTACTTACTAGGGTAAACAAAAGCCTTTTTCTCGTTTTAAGAATTTATAGATGTGAACCTAATGAGTGAATTCGCAGCACATGTTTTGCAAGAATAAAATACAAATTTAAACCAGGAACGGTAGGGAAATGCCATATTTACAAGGGTTTATTTGTTTAACAACCTGTAGTTACCTTTCAGCGTATCATTGTAATAACGTTAGATGGAATTACAGTAATTATCTGATCATAATTTTGCCATTACACGCTATAAAAAGGTTTCTATAAAACTGATCAGACAGCATTCCTCGGCCGTGAGTGATATTTTTCACTGCTGTTTGTCTGTACCGCTGTTAAAATGGCCTCATCAAGAGCTATCGGCAAATGGCAGATTATCCAACACTAAAACAGTGGATAAACCACATAAAAATCAATTGAATAAACAGAGAAAGAAGTAAATAATTGCACGGGGAAAGCTTTCTGATTCTGGATGGTCTGCTCTAAAACGGCCTCACATACAGTCTGTTACATCAGAATGGTATGGCTTTCTTATGTCTTCAGTAGTTACTTTCACTCCTGAGATAAAATTACAACCCAGTGCTGGAAACCATCTCTAACTTTAGTTATTGTTAGTTGTTCAAGATTCTCCTTTAGGGCCTTCGGCAGGGCATTTCATGCTAATTTTCCACCGGTTCCCATGAAAAAGGTTGTGTTGGCATATTACTGTTACCCCAAGGGGAAGGTTATAACATGCTTTCTGAGCTTTGTGCTCATTTTAGCATACTGGAATACAATCTGAAAGTTATTTCAATGACTACATTACAATATATTATAATTTAATAAACTACAATTGGTTTCAGTGCTTCATAATACCTCCCAATATTTTCAGTGGTCAAAGAGGGCCCTGGCTAGGAGATAGGAATATACAAGTGTTTTTCATGTGACTTTGTGGCTGATTATTAGCTATTATGCAACAGAATAATATTTAATTTATTTTTCATTTACTGTGACTTTTACACATACCTGCGAGCTCTTCGGGTTTGACCCGCAGTCTCCGGGTGAAGCTTCCCCGGGTCTTGGGGTCCGTTTCTTCCTTCGTCCGGCAGAGGAGCACTATGTGACCATGCCCACTTCTCTCAATTCAACCTACTCTCTGTCTACTTTCCTTGCTCTCTGCCAAGTTCCCTCTCTCTAAAGGCTGTCTGGGACAAGCCCCACATCTACATGGAGTTTTCCCTACCCTCACATAAAGCCACCCCACCAGAAGAGGGTGAGCGCTGGAAGTGGTCTACTTCCCAGTTCCCAGATGTGATTTTAGGGTTGTAGAACACTGCGATACACACATACCCGGCAAACATTCTGAGTTCCAAGAAAAGAGATACATCAAAGGGGAAAAACAGACAGAGGAATGGGGGTCCAAAAGAGGTACTGGACTTAATGATGGATAGTTTGAAGGTATGTTTGATATACCTAATGGCCATATTTTCTGTATAATTGGACACTGAGGACCGCCACAATATTATAGGTCCGTCTGTGTCATAGACAATTTAAGCATGGCTTATATTTTGAATATGACCTATCATAAAAAAATGCATATATTATATACATTTGTTTTACATAAAGTACGATCTAATTACACATTTGATTAATTTCATAGGCAGTCCTGTATTAAGGGCACAGAGGCTGTCCGTGTGGCCATCGTGGTATTTTGACTGAAGATGTGCTTTAGATTGTAAGCTCACGAGCGAGGCCCCCAAAAGCCCACCATTCCTGCCAGGAACTTTGTATAAAGTACCATAAGGCAGCTCACAGCTAGGGTTCTCAACTCCTGATGTGTCTGGATGTATTAATGTATATTTGTAATGTGTGTTTATTGCTCCGTTTAAACGCAGAATTTGTTGGTGCTTAATAAACAGAAAGGTAATAAAAACAATGTCATTGTTTGTCTCTGAGGGTGATTCAAAATAACGAAGTTCACCTCATTAAAAGTGACTTTATTTTGAGGGAAAACAATTCTTATTTTTTTACTTACACCTTAGATGCTCCAGGACAGAATTGAAGATGTGCAGTTCTGTCTATCACAAGCCTGTATAAATGGCCTTTGCTGGTATTATCAGCAAAACACACTGCTGTTTTTTTCTCAGCCAGAGGAAATCACCATGAGATGAATGCAATGGAACGGATTTACATTCCACAAGTGCGGCACACTGTTTAATTGTGTAACGGAGAATGAGCCAGGGCCATAGTTATAGGTGAAGCGGAGTTTAAATTATAGCTTACCGACGCTCCCGCTGAACAAATCATATCTCGTGATTGACACTGGCAATTGATTGCACTGTACTTGGCAGTTCTTCTAGTAAATTGGTATATGAATTCACGTACCTGTAATGCAGCTCATCTCATGGCGGAGGCAAACTGTACATGCGCTACAGATACAGTACATTGGTATTTCTGAGGTGAGCAACAACAAAATAGATTTATTTTTCAGTCAGGGCTGCCAACCTTAAAGCAAACACTATTAGAACCAATGTTCCCTCTAAGATGTGCGCGTGTGTGCGCGCATTGCATACACACTTTGAACCAGCACAAAGGAACATTTTTGTGCGCACAAAAGGTTAGCAGGGCCAGACTGTCCTACCGGAGGCCGGATGTAAAATGATGAGCCGCGGAGGCTGCAAATGGATCAAATTTTGGCTGTTGGGGGATAATGATTACAACTCTACACTTAAGCTCTACACTTATACATCCATACAAATGTACCCACTACTTACACATACATACACTCCGTTACCCATATATACATACGCACACCCACTCATTGCACACCCACTCAACACATTGCACATACACGTACATGTACTTACACATATGTAACTTCATAGTTTATATTATACTAAAACATTGCAAGCAGAATTTTAACTACACTGTGCAAAATAGTAAAGTAGATCGACAAGACTGAACTGCAGATGCAAAATAACATAGCAGTGTCTTCCATCTTGTTAGATTTCTATGCCTTTTATTTGTGTAGCCATGCATATCAAGCCAGCAGCCACACACTACAGGTCCCGCTGATCTCGCTAGACATTTGGCTAATGTGCCAGATGACCAGCGCGGGACTGAAGATCAGATATACTTTAGAAAAGTCAGCCACAGCTAAGTTATTGTGGCAACATATATCACTAAGCAGCACCAACAGCACTAAAGGCCACCTATTATGGGAAATCGATCCTCCATGTACCCTTACCTAGAAATACAGCTGGCCCTGCCATTCACACAGTGTGGTCGTCTTTATTTTGTTGGCGGGCCTTTGGCTGCACACAAGCAGCCATGGTGATAGATACTAGGGGCAATAAAAGTATACTCATACTAGTTGCCATTAAACTGCCATTGTAAAAAAATGTAAGTATTAGACATGATGCAACATCTCAAAATAACATATCCTGTTGCCTATGACAGATAAAGGACTACAATGTAAGATTTATCACCCTTTGGTCGGTAGCAGCACAACAGTATCCGGGGGCACTAATTTCAATTCTTCTTTTGAGATCTAAAGCTTGCAATAACTAAAGTGAACACATATCTACCGTTTCCTATGATAGATCCTGCGATCAACAGGGATATAAAAGCTAAGGACAGGGATTGAGAATCAAGAAAGTTAATAATAACCTTTCATTTTTGCACTGGGAATGATCTGTGTTGCAAGGATTCCTCAGTTTTATCCATTCAACTTATCTTTTTTGAGAGGGATAAAAGTATTATATATGTATATATATATATATATATATATTATATATATATATATATATATAAGGTCAGCCTTAGGATTTATAGCCCCCTAGGCAACCTATGTCTTTAGCATGCACTGACCCCTTTCCTTTCACTTCTTACAAACATAGAGAGAACATGCCTTGCCCGAGGGGCCACAATTCTTAAAGTAAAAGGCCGGTCCAACTTTGATCGGCCCGATCATGGCACCTAGAAAGCATCAGGGTCACAAAACATGATGTTAATTGACCCCACCATGGAAGCCATCCCACTCGCATACACTGTGTGAGCAACAAGAATAAGCCTCTGGGATAAGAAGAGCGAGTGACAGCGTACGTGATGAAGGGAGTGAGGGAGGGAGGCAGACAGGGAGGAAAAGGTTTGGAAGTGAGTGAGAGGGTAAGGAAGGTAGGTAGAGAGTGAGATGATACATACATACTGTATGTTACAGTGAATGTGTGTCTATTAGCATGAGTGTGTATGTGTAAGTGTGTATATTAGCACCAATGTTTGTATGTAAGCATGTCTATGTTAATGTAGGAGTATGGCTTTGCCTGCCACTCAATTGGGCCGCTGAGCTTTACCTGCCCCCCAATAGGGCCACTCATGTTACCTACCTCCCAGGCTAGTAGGTGCCAGTCTTCTCCTGGAAGATAATCTGACAGTGGTACCCCCTACTTGCTCAACATTCTAGGCAGAATATATTTATTCTAAATATTCTGCATTCATTACAAATAGATTTTTATTCAGCATTTATATATAAACTCTTAC
This sequence comes from Spea multiplicata, assembly GCA_009364415.1. Lineage (NCBI taxonomy): Eukaryota > Metazoa > Chordata > Amphibia > Anura > Pelobatidae > Spea > Spea multiplicata. Next base: position 1,747 of record VKOC01046865.1, on the reverse strand, counting down.
AGTGACAGTGTGTAAAGAAATTGTGTTCATGGTTAGACTTGCATGAAAAGTTTTGCAATGCACACATAATATTTAGTTGTCAAGTGCAGTGTGAAAACCATTAAAATACTTTTGACATGAATACGCGTCACTTAAAATTACAATTAAATGAACAATTTCTTAACGATTTCATTGCTGGGTAGCTCGGGCATCATTTGAATTTGCCGTCTTAAAAACTAATGAGTTTTTATTAAGCTACTAGTGGCACAGGGGTAGCTTCAGTAGGAAGCATTTTAATCTTCACCATTTTTTAAATTAGAAGGGTATCAGGAGAGGTTCCCTATGTATCTCAAGTAAGATCATCATAATCTGTTTTTAGGATGCTGAAACATCAGACTGCTGAGGATATTTTTAGGCTGTTCTCTTGAATAAACCGTATGGAATAACAGCATAGTGGCAAGGGATTATCACTGCATCTAAATTAAATAACACACTCTCAAGATTATCTGAAGTATCTATTATATTATAATAATAATTCACTTTTGCATTTGTTATATTGCAGGATTGCCAATAAAAGTTAGCTAACAAACAGTTATGAAAATAAAAATGAAATCCCATTGGTACAGATTGTTTTTTGCGTCAGTTTCTATCATATTTTTAATACATGTTCTGTTGGGTACCGGGAAAAGGAAAAACAAGGGGTCAAGAGGACAATTGCCCTTTAAGTGAATATTTTTGGGCCATAACCTTAAGCTTTTCTGTGTGTTCTGCTTTCAATTCCAACAGAGTATCTAGAATTATTAGGAATTGATAAAGAGTTATGGGCTAACTGGATCCTTTAGGTGCTCCTTTTACGTGTCTTCTATGCATTTAATGTTATGTAAAAATGCTTTGGACAGCTCTAGATAGTGATGTTTTGGGATGCTGTCTTACTGGGCCACTAGGCTAGATGTTTGGATATACTCCCCCTAGGGGTAAGTTATTTTTCTAAAGCTTTCGATAGACTTAAATTATATACTGTATTTGCTCAATTATAAGACGACCCTGATTATAAGACGACCCCTCAAAATCTGAATATAAATTTAGGAAAAAAGAAAAATCCCTATAGCAAGGGTGTCCAACCTGCAGCCCTCCAGCTGCTGCAGGACTACATTTCCCATACTCCTCTGCCAGCATCTTAGCTGAATGACCATTATGGGAGATGTAGTCCTGCAGCAGCTGGAAGGCCGCAGGTTGGACACCCTTGCCCTATAGGAAAAAAGTGAATTCATGTAAAGTAAACTTTTTTTTTAAATACAAGCTATGATTGAGAAAAATACCGTATATTCCGGCGTATAAGACGACCCCCAACTTTTACAGTACAAATATAGAGTTTGGACTATACTCACCGTATAAGACTACCCCTCTACCCAGCGTACAACAACCAGCCAATCACGGCAAGCAATGTACCTTACCGGTGATTTGCTGGTTGATTTGCTGGCTGACATATACATACATGCACTGCCCTTACACACACACACACATATAATATATATATGTGTATATATATATAATATGTGTGTAGATATGTATATATATCTATATATATATCTACACATATGCCTGTCCATACATACACATTTATACACTACCCTCACCACACACCCCTGCCTTTACACACACATGTATATGTATATATATATATAAACACACACACACACGTATGTTTATATATGTATACACACACACATGTGTGTTAGAGAGCAGTGCCAGACCTCGGGCTTCCTTG
>VKOC01046862.1:0-20335 GCA_009364415.1 Spea multiplicata | reverse complement strand
ATATATATATGTATGAAAAATGAAAAGAATGTTAAATTGAAGAAAAAAAAAAACTAGATTCTACTATTTGTCCTGAGTTTAGAAATAGCCAATGTTTTTATGGGTAATCGGGCAATAAGTACAAGAAGCGTTTTGCTATTTTGAAACCATTTTTTTCCCAAAGCTGTTCATTCTGCCTCTTGTGCTATTTCGGGTATATTTGAAGGCGGCCAATGCAATTTATGCCCTCATACCATGGGGGGGAAATAATGTGCAGAAAAAAGCAACAACAGCAAAAAAAACATTGGGTATTTCTAAACAAAACTCAAGACAAACAGTATAATCTATTTAGCAGGTTTTTTTCATTATTTTTAGCAAAAATGAGAAAAAGTCATTTTTTTAGCTGTGGTGACTCTCGTGAGAGTAGTCCTTTTTTAATCTTTTTCAATTTTATATGATTAAAAACGTGTTACACTATATCGTATTTCCCTTGTGCTTTCTACGGTATGAGCCAGCGCCATCTACTATATGTTGGAGGTTGGGATCTGAAAAAAGAAAAGAAAAAAGCTGATATACTGAGCAGTATTTTAATCTGTGAGTGGAACTACAGAGGGGGAGATTGTGTATTTAAAATCCTATCACACAGTGTGTACGATGTTTGTTTTTTTCTATTTTAGAATACCCTGATATTTGAGGAAAAAGAAGAGGAAGATAAATTGTATTCTCAAATGAAGCTCTTCAGGACCATCTAACAGTTTACTTAAGTATCATGTTTTACTTTTGTGATAATACTATATTGTTATATTCTGTTACAATGGTATCATTGCGCTCCACCTGTAGAAATGTTGCAGGGACAGTGTGCAATCTGACCTTCAATAGACTGCATTGTGCCAAGCGATAATGCTCAGGATGGGACACCAACAAGGAGCAAACTAAAGGAATGGGATGCTCTATAACTCTTGAAAAAAAGCAAAACAACTCCTTTCTGACCTTTAGGGTCCACCCTCCATTGAATGCTGTTTAGTACACTTCATAAAGTTGTTCCATGGGGTTTACTAAAAAGAAACATATATGCATGGAAAGACATATCCAAACCACCAAGCATATCTGTTTAGCTCTCCCTTCCCACATTTCACTTGGTCTCCTCTCACATCTCCAACACCAGGGGGCCTCAAATGAAAAGTAAAAAGGTAAATTCTTTACATTTTAGTACTAGTCAGAGTTAGCCTCTTAGTGCCCAGAGGGAGGGGCAGTTCTTTGAGCCATGGCTTCCCAGAGATTTTCTTCAACAAACCAAGATTTTTTCTCGTGAGTCCAGAGGCAGCTCCATCTTTTAACTATCCTTACAATGTTTACTATTAAATAAAAAGGTTTGTTCTCATAATTGTTGCTGTCTATGAGTACTTCTTTCAAATTACTATCACCTTTAGTAAAAATGGTACTATTCCAAAAAGTCTACAATCCTGTGCTAATGAAACTTATTTTTGGACTACCAATTTGATTTTATGTCATTGAAATTTGGTGTTACTGTGAAATAGACATCAAATGTTTTAGTTATTTACTGTAAAAACACATCTAACTAATTTAACACATCTATCAAAACCAAAGCATACACAGTCGTTAGCTGAATGTGTTCAATGACAATAGCAAAAGGAACACCTTTGTCACCAACTTTCTGTGTGACACAGATCCAGACGGATATTGCCAATGCCGGCCCCGGTACTATTGTTCTTGTCTCGTCTACCGTTTGCCGGAAAACTCGCTGCAAAAGTTCTTCTCCCAGCAAAACAGTACAAGTGGACAAAACCCCAAGTAACGTCCACCAGGGTACCGATGATCCTAACAGTGAGGAGGCTCCAGAATAAGCAGATAAATATGTTAAAATGATAGTTCTTGAGTATGCCAGGTGAAGTTTCTGAAACGACGCGAATACCACAGAGAATGGGAAAATCGTGTCTGGGGCACGATTCGCTAAATTAGTGAAGCCACAAAAAAACAAATGTAGTCAATCTCAGAATCACAACCAGAGCGGGACATCAGGCGGGCCAAAGGTCATACACTAGATGGCTAGTCAGATGAACAGGGGTTAAATTCCAGAGTGCGTAGTCAGGCGGACCGGGTCATACACAGGACAGAAACAAATTCGAATCGCTGAGCAAAAGGAAGGTCAGGAACGCCAAGGGTCGGGAACATGCCGAACAAAAATGCAACCAACTTGATATCAAAGCGAGGACCACGCCAGGGTAAAGAGAGTGGAACCTCCGGATTTTTTAATCCTGCACCGGCTGAAGCCACGCTCCTCCAGCAGGGGAAGCTCTCGTGAGAGAGGATCCCTTGCCCGCCACTCTCCCCTTACCCCAGTTCTGTACCTGTTCCAGCCCCTACAACAGAGCCAAGACATGAAGTGGGCGGCTGAGCTTCTTTGCCTTTTTATATAAAGAGCTTTCTTTTACAACAGCTAACGCAATGTCCAAATATAACCAAGCGTCTGTAATAAACAACCGTTTAAACCCAAAATCTTTATGCATGTCATTTTCATGACTTGATAGACACACAGAATTTGACCACAGATGAGAACTGTAGAGATCATCCTTGCCACTGAAAGCTTAATTACTAAAGTGATTAAACCTGTATATTCCCCCAAGCACTAGCCGAGACTTAGTGTAGGGGTAAAACAGAATTTTCTTTACTAAAGAAAGCACGCACACACATATCTATTATATACAAACATATATATATATATGCTGACACTCCGCAGATTATTTTGCCAGGTAGCCAGCTGTCTTGAGATGGTCCTTCAAAAGTGTTTGCGCTCTCTCTATATATATATAGATAAATACAGCAAACATGATTGGATTAAAGGTATAATCCCATCACCCACCAGGCAGCCCAGAACCACCATATAGGTCTTTGACCAGCAATGCCCACTCGACAAAGAGTCACTATTTCAGGGTGATCCCGGTAGAGCGGTGTCAATCCCGGGGTACCGTTGTAGAGCTCAGGGTCCGAAGATTCTATGATCCAAAAAGCGACGTGATCCAATGTTGGTACCCTGAGCGACAGCGTTGGAAACATCCTGGGAATAGTCCATGCGGTAGCCGGGCAGAGTACCACAGCCGCTGCTGGGTAGACCCCAGTCCTAGAAATTGGTAATTAAACCATGGTTCCCAAACGAGCTCCCTCTCTGTAACCATCACCAAGTATTGCCCACCACAAGCTTAATGTACCAAAAGAGCATCCGTAACGACGCTGTTTCAATTGTCGGCAGGCATCGCCACGGTCCCTAGCTGCCACACAGTTCCATGAATTTGTGGCCAGGTCCCGGTCAGGCGCATTGAGTGTTTCCTGGCTTGCAGACCCCCCATGGCCGGCTAGTGCAGGGGTTCAGTTTCTGCTGATGTTCCCCATGTTTGAGCACTCAGTGTCTCAAAACTGTAACTGGTAGGAAGAAGGCTGATTGTCTTTGCATTGTTAATTGTATAGGTGTGAAGTTTTTCCCCTGTTATTGTGTGAGTTATCCCTTGTCTTAATACCCCCTGTAGGTATGCCTTGGTGTCACTGCTACATACCTAATTATCAATTACATAACAGGTAGCTGTTAATCCCGTGAGCTCCTGTTATCCCTGTGTCCTGGCCATTGTCTGTCTCAAGCCAATTATATGTCTATCGTCATTCCATGTCTACATCCCCAACTAATGTAATTATTTATGTCTCGTGTCATTCTGTCCTTAGCCCGGATATTGTGTTGCAGGATTTGATCTTATTACTTCCTTCCTGACATGGTAATGAGATTGTGCGACATTTCTCTTGCCCCTTTTCTTATTTGTGTATATATATAGCTCTGTATTTGGCTTTAATAAATGAGTCCTGTTTTCACCTCAACATGAGTGTTGCCTGATGTTTGGGGTGGGCTGTAGCCATGCTGTGTAGCTAAGCTTCGGATAGCCACTGTGCCAATGCAGCTTCGGTGCAGCGACGTCCCTCCTTCTATCTACAACACTGGTTCTGCTTGGTGCTGAAGGGGTTACTTGTTGGTGTCCCGTCACAACATATATATATATATATATCCAATGGCGAGTAGTACCCCAGGCTTCAGGAAAACAAAGTAATGGGAAAAGATTATTGGAGGGAAGTAGGGTGGTTGATAAGTGGATCGGCCTTCCAGCAGAAGTGGTAGATGTGAGATAATTTCAGAGTTCATGGGATAGGCATATGGGAACTGAATCTAAGACGAGACCAACGACTGATTAAGGTTGAGTCTTTACCGCAAGAGGCCTCTGTGTGAAAGCTCAATAGAAGCCAGACCACTTTATTAGCTCCCCACCCACCTGAGTACCAAGCAAAGTGAAGTTTGGATGAATTTATTTACAAAGGTAGTGGTTTCCGGTTTATAAAGTAAATGGGAAAGTTAAGGCAGATCTGTCACAATCTTCTTTTCCTATCCTCAGAATCTGCATAATTATTCCTCCCCATTGCGTTATCTCTTCCCTTTTGTTAAGGTGGTTTCTAAGCAACATAACTTTTACAGACAAACCGAAAACGAAAACCTTTTCTAATTAGATGATGTGTCCAATATGACTTCTTTTATCTTCCCTGACCGGTTAAATTAGCTGGACAGGGAATGATTAATAATTATAGTCTCAGTGCATATGTCCCAAGTGTCCCTGGGTGTAGGTACAGTCCCTCTTTCCTTTGTGCCTATTTCAGCAGACCCCCCCCAATATGTATTTGCCTCCTTAACCCCACACACACACATACACTCCCCAGCCTCATGAAATATTCACCGCCAGTCAGAGCCCCCCTGGGACCATCTCTGGAGCTAACAGGACCCTGCATGCGCATACACAGAAATTGCTTACACTGATTTCAATACAAGCAATTCTCTGTCACTGATTGGCTGCTTTAAGTTAATCAGTGGCATGAAAGTGAGACTTCAGAAGGAGCTGCAGCTTCACACAAAGGTGATTGTGTATTTATTTGTTTTTCTCTGCAGGTTACAGAATGCATATTAAAGTACTCACACAGCCCCACATTGTACTGCGCTGAGGAATATGATGGCGCTATATAAATAAATATTCATTCTGTGTTGCTGAGGCTGCATGGGGTCACTGGAGCTTCCCTTTAATGCTATAAATTGATACAAATGTTTAAGTCTGTTACACGCTGGTGTTATGACATCATCAATGAGGAAGGGGCCCGTCACACCCACCTAAACAACACAAGAACAGGGGGATAGACTTCTACTTCTTATGCAATAAAGATGTTTAAATCCAGCAGGAATGCCCAAACTGCTCCACCATTAGATCGGACCGGTGGGAAAGCCGGGTTTCAATGACCATCGGCCCCTCACACTACCAATCTTCTGCTCCAGTGACAGGTCAGGCTTTTTTATTTTATTGAAAATGGCTCTATTTTATCCTTCCTTTGATCTGTCGGGTAGCGGCACGGGGTGCCTTTCCACATCCGTTCTGAACGTGGGAGGCATTAATACGGTGAGTAGGATTTTGTTACTTGGAGCAGGAAAGTCTTGCAGGGCGTCTCTTAGTCCGTTCCCCATGTGATTTCCCTGCAGTAAATCCGGCGCTCGCTGAAGTTGATGTCGCGTTTTTGTGCTGGACTCCGGACACAAAGGTTCTGGGACCGGCCTGAGCTGCCATCAGATGCGCCGCGGGAAGCCGAATAATTACACATTTCGCTTTTTTAGCAACAATACACGGTTTACGTGATGACGTTTGCATCCACTGATACTTTATACTTTTATTTTTTTTTATAAATTGTGTTAATATTTACATGATTATGTCGTACGCTGCTTCACGTGATGCACTCAGGGGCCTGAACTCCAACAGGCTTCCAGGTCATCAGAAGCATCTTCGCGACTATTGTGTATGTAGAGTTATATATTTGCCCCAAATCAGGGTTATTACTGTAAGGGAGACCGTGCCGAGGGCAGAGAGGCAGGGCTAGGAGGTTTCTGCGGGAACTCGCCAACCAGCAGAGATAATGATGTGAAGAAGCGCTGAGAGCAGCAAAGGCGCAGATCTTTCTACTCAACAAGCCCCCTTCACCCCAGCAGGTAAAGAGGATAAGTACTGGAACGAAAGGGACCAAACATTTTTAGAACATGTTGAGTTTGTAACACCCCCAAATTAGTTACAAACACCGTAACCCGGACTGTAAGGGTGGAAATGGCTACGTGTCCAGGAGTAACACGTGACTCTTTGTGTTCCAGCACTCATAGGATCAGTTCTAAGATTCATAGCTCCCAACAGACACATCACTCACAGGACATTCATATCTTCCAGTCTGCCCACTTCATGGTCTTATCCTGCCCCTCCTTACCCCTAAGAAAGGGACCCTGATTTGGACACCTGGAGATTTGGAGGCTGTGCAGATTTCCACCCCCTAGTGCTGTAATATAACCCCCTGCGCTATATACATTAAGATATCCCCCCCAGCACCGTATACAGTAATAACCTCCCAGAGCTGTATTCCAATAAACTCCCTTTATCTGCAGACCTGGATGCTGCCATTGTTGTCTACTATATCAACTGCAACTGCTTTAAAAAGAAAACAGCTAAATATTTTTTAAAAAAATTTGTTTAAAAGGGACAGAGCAAGATTTTGAAAATGCAATTTTAATCTGATATTAATAAACAACATTGTTGTCTCCTATAACTGTTGGGTTACCGTTATTTCCGTTTATTAATAAACATGAAGGATGCAGCTTTGGTCGCCTGTCCTTGGAGTCACATTTGGCTGGAAAGCAGCTGCTCCCAATGCATTCTGCCCTCGCGGCTCTGTTCACAAGTCACATATAATAATGTAAGAGGTTTTATTAAATGCTGGAACGAAACCTAGTCTTACCGCAGATATGGCAGTTCCCCATCAAACGGAAAATTGCGACTTAAATGTTAATGTATTTGTAAAATATTTGTTCACATCATTTTATACAAAACAAGAGATATGAATAAAAAAATATATATTAAATTAATATTTCTTTATAAATCTGTTGTTTCCCATGCAAAGGAGGAGAAATGTCATAAACTAGAGGGTCAAAGGCTTAGATGTAACATAATTAAGTTTTACTTTACTGAGCGTGGTAGATATATGGAACTGCCTCCAAGCAGAAGTGGTAGAGGCTTATACGGTGAGGGTACTTAAACCAGAAATTGTTGCCATGTAAAACATATCTTCTCCTTTATTTGCTGCTCTATCACTTCACTATCAGACGTTAATAAGTGAAGTATCTCTGCCCTGTGCAGATGGTATTGTGTGAATAATGTGATCACCGCAAAATGCTGCTTACACAAGACCCTTCAAAGGTTAAATTAATTTGTTTCTCCTCCGTTGGAGAATGACAGTAGTAAGCAAATAAGCAGTTTTACTATTTGAAAAAAAAAATCACAGACAACGATTATGAGAATAATAAAACTTTATTATATAATAAAAAAAAATTCTATTTAAACGACCATAAAGCAGGTCGAGGAGGGGGGCCACCTCTGGACTCACAAAGAGTCATTCCCCAGCACGCAGGAAAGGAAAAACCTCCAGCTTTTCCTCTAGCTTTGGAGGAAACCTTTTGAGAAGCCATGGCTGGAAGAATTGCCCTTCCCTCTGGGCATTAAGTGGTTAATTCTATCTTGTGAATGGGGCAAAAATAAATTCAAAATTAAATATAAAGAAATGATCACAAACATCGATCTGCAGGTTACAATCTTCAGAGCTCTGCTGGGATCCCGACACTCTGCGAATCTCTTTGCCGGAGAGCCGACACACCGCAGATCTCTTTGTCGGGTGGCCAGCAGTTTCTTCAGCTACCTGCCTGTTCTCTCCTATTCACTCTTTTGGCTGCTTCTTGCCTCATTTTATGGTGCTTGCCTATTCTTTCCTGCTTCCACTCCACAAAAACGCATTTGTTCTTCACCCCTAGTTTGCTGCCCCGCCTATTCCTCTTCACGGTATGCTGCTGCTGCCTGTCTATCCTCCTCCCCCCAATTTATTGCTGAATTCCTACCCCACCTTTCCTTGTCTGCCAATTAATTCCTGCTTGTTCCCCTCTGTCTGCTGCCTGTCTATACCTTCCTGTATGCCCCCCAATCTGCTGGCCGCCTACCCCTTCCCATTCTGCTAACTACGTTTTCCCCCAATCTTTGGCCGCATGCCTTTTCTCAGCTAATTAAATGCCACATTGCTGTTGCCCTCTAGTATGCTGCCTCCTGCTTATCACCTCCCAGTCGGTTGCTTCCTCACTACCCCATCCTGCCTCTTCCTTCCCCTCCCAGTTTTCTACTGCCTACATGTACATTCCGTATGCTGCCTACTTATTCCACCAGTCTTCTGCCTCTTGCCTGTTCCTCCTTAGTAAGCTAAGAAATGCCTGTTATCCTCCTATCTGTCTGACTGTCCCCTCTCCCAGTCTGCTGCTGCCTGCCTAATCTGCCACAGTATGTTGCTGCCTGGTTGTACCTCCTCCTGTTTAAGGGCTGCCTATTCCCCCCTTGGTGTATTGCTGACTGAAAAAATAAATGACAGTAGACTGGGGGGAACAGCCCTGTCTGCTGTCCCTGCCTGTTCTCCTACCTAGTCTGCTTGACTGCCTATTCCCCATTGAGTCTGCTGCACCCTTCATTCCCCCTACGTCATTTTGGTCCCATATACCTGCTATCCCTTAGTCTGCTGTCAACTTCCCACCTGCTCAGTCTACTGCCCCCCTGCCTGCCCCCCCAAGTTTGCTTGCCAGTTCCCAACCCAATCTAATTACGCCTGTCCCTCCACAGTCTGATGCGGCCTGCCTTTTTCCTTTTTCCATCATAGTCTAGTACGTGCTATTGCCTGCTTGATCCTCACCCCTAGTCTGTTGCTGACCTTCTGTCTGCTTCCTGCCTTTCCCCCCTGTCTGCTGCATGCCTCTCCCCCTCTCCCAGTCTGCTACTACCTGCCTGTTCTCTCCCATTTACTCTGCTGGCTGGTTCTTCCTTCGTCGGTCTGATGCCTGCCTATTTTTTCTGCTCCCCCACCCCGAAGATGGGGCCTTGTTCTAACCTCCTAGTTTGCTGCCTTTCTATTCTCCTATCCTCCTCGGTCTGCTTCTGCCAGCTTAGTCTTCCATGGTCTATTTCTGAACGCTTACCCCCGCTCAGTTTCCTCCCAGCCTAAACATTCCTGCATGTTCCCACTTAGTTTAATGCCTGCCTATTTCTTTATGCATGTTTCACCCCAATCTGCTGGCTGTCTGATTATTCCCCCAGTCTTCTCCTGCATGCCTCTTCCCCCTAGTAATCTACCATATGCATGGTTACGCTCTAGTATGCTGCCCCTGGCGTTCCTCCTGTTTGTCGCCTCTTCACTGTTCATCCCATCACCTGTTAACCTCCCAGTCTGATGTTGCCTTCCTGTCCCCCTTCCTAGTCTGCTACTTCCTGCACAGTTTCTCTCTCTCGGTCTCCTGGCTGTTGCCTGTCTGTTTTATCACCATCTACTGCCTGCCTTTCCTTTTTGCATGGGTTCCGCAGTCCGCTGCCTGTACCCCCAGTTTGCTTCCTGCCTATTCCAGCCTTCCTTTTCCACTCCTAGTCTGCTGCTTTCCCTCAGTCTAATGCTTCATTCCTTTACCCTCCTAGTCTGATGCTGCCTGCCTATTCCCTTTCATAGTTTGCTATTGCTTGCCTACTCCCCTACCCAGTCTTCAGCTTCCTGCCTATCCCTCAGTCTGTTGCTGACTGCCTGTTCCCCATGTCTGTTGCCGCCTAAATGCACTCCTACACTTTGTTCTGCCGTTTACCTCTTCCCTCTCCGCTTCACTCTGCTGCTTGGTTGTTATATCACCTTCACTCTACTGCCTGCTTGTTCCCTCCCCATCTGCCTATTCCTTCCACTGCCCAGATGCCCCCCATTTTGCTGTCTGCCTATTCCCGACTTCCATTTCCCCTCTTAGTCTGTTGTTTGACAGTTGCCACAATCTTTTGCCACCTGTTTGATCAATAAACCCTTGGCTATTTCCTGCATATTCAACCGCTTCAGTCTGCTGCCTGGCTTTACCTCCCTCAGTCTAATACCGCTTTCCTCTACCTTTCTCAGTCTGATGCCTCCTGCCTGTTCCTCTTCCCAGTCTTCTAGTGCCTCCCTTATCACCCCGCCTGGCAGTACATTTCTCAGTCTAATGTCACTTGCCATTACCCTTCCCACTCCGATGCTGCCTGCTTTTACTACTACCCATTCTACTGAATGTCTCTTTCCCCTTCCTGTCTGCTGCTGCCTGTTCTCCTCCTTCACTATGCCGCTTGCCTATTCTTTTCTGCCTCACCCCATTTGCAGTCTACCTATTCATTCCTGCATGTTTCCCCTCATTCCTGCTGCCTGCTGATGCTTGACCATTTTCCCATCTGCTGCCGCCTACCTCTTCCTCCTCCTTCAGGTCTGCTTCCAACTTCAGGTCTGCTGGTTAATTTGCCTGCCTACCCATCAGTTTTGCTACCTGCCTTACTGTTCCCGTTCTAGTCTGCTGCTGCCTGTTCACTCTTCTCAGTTAGCTATCAGCCTGTTCCTCCCAGTCTGATTCTGTATGCCTATACCCCCAGTCTACTGCCACTTGCCTGTTCCCACCTTTCTCCTACTTTTCTCCACCTTTCTACAACCTCCTGCCTGTTTTTCTCAGTCTGCTGCCTACCATTGTCTCTCCCAGTTTGATGCCACAAGCCTCACCCATCTGCTGCCTCCTGCCTGTTCCCACCTTTTTTGCTGTTAACGCTTCCTGTTGTCTTTTCCAATCTGCTAACGTCTACTAATTCCCCTAAAGTGTACTGCCAACCGGCCTGTTCCCCACCTTTCTGCTGTGACCGACTGCCTGTCTCGCCCAGTCTGTTGTCACCTAGCTTTGCCTCTCGCCTGTTCAACCCAGTCTGCTGCCTGCTTGCCTCTATTCCCTCAATTTGCAGCATACAGTTTTAACCTTATTTTCCCTTCCTATACTTTTGCGGTATGACTGTGCTCCCCACCCAGCCAGCAGCCTCTTTCCTCTCCCCTTCACTGTGCTATCTGCTATTCCCTCCCCATCTGCTGCTCGTAATTGTTTCTTATTCACCCTAGATGTCCCCCTCCATTTTGCTGCCTATTATTCAGTTAACGTCTGCCTGCCTACTGCCCCTCTTGCGCTACTGCTGACTGGCTACACCTCCCGTGATTGTTGCCTGCCTGTTCCTCCCCACACTCCCTTCCAATCTGCTGGGTGCCTACAATTTCCTAAGTTTTGACTGCCTATTCACTCAATTCCCCCTCTAGTAACCTACCACATACCTTTTGCCCTCTAGTTCACTGCCCCCTTGGTCAATTGCCGCCTGACTATCTCCCCCAGTCTGCTGGGGCCTGTGTGTTCCCTCAAAGACTGTTGCTTGCCTGTTCCCCACCCAATCTAATTCTGCCTGCCTGTCCCTCCATATACTGATGCCACCTGCATGTTGGCTTACCCTCTGCTGCAACCTGCCTTTTCTTCTATCCAGTCTGATGATTGCCTATTACCTCTACCATTCTGCAGTCCACTACCTGTTCAGACCTTTACTCTGCTGCCTCCAAGCTTCCCTGATACGTTGGTGGCTGCCCCCAAGTTTATTGCCTGCCTTTCCCCTTCTAGTCTTCTGTCATCTGTCTCCCAATTTGCTGCCTGCGTGTTATACCCAGTTTGCTTGCTCATGCCTATACTTCTCCGATCTACTGCCACTTGCCTGTTCTCCTTCCTAGTCTGCTGCTGCCCACCTGTTGCCCCTTAAGCCTACATTCACCTGCTACCCCCTGTCTGCCACTCTAGCCTGCTACTACATGCTTCCTCCCCGTTCTCACCTTTGTGCTTCAAACGCTACCTGTCCTCTTTTCCAATCTGCTGCTTGCCCATTACCCTACAGTGTACTGCCACCTGTCTGTTCCCCAACTTTCTGCTGCTTCCATTTGCCAGTTCTTCCCGAGTTTGTGACCACTACCTTTCTGTTCCCCCCTGTCTACTGCCTGCCTATTTCTTTTTGCATGGTCCCCAACATCTTCTGCCTTCATGCCCCCCTAAATTTGCTTTCTCTCTATTTTTGCCTTCCTTCTCCCATTCTAGTCTGCTGCCTGCTAGTTGCCCCAGCCTGATGCCGTTTACCCCCCACTCAGCTACCGCCTAGCTGTTACTTTTCACAATCTTTAGCCACCTGTCTGATCTGTCTAAAGCCCGGCTTTACCTAAGTCTAATGTTTTTTCCTCTACAATTTCTCAGTCTGCTACACCATGCCTGTTTTCCCCCTAGTAAGCTACTCCATGCCTGGTACCCTCTAGTATGCTGCCCCCTGCCTATCATGCCTTTGGTCTATTGTCATCATCTTATATCCCCTAGTGTGTTTCCCCCTGTCTCCTGACAGCTGCCTCTTCCACCTCCTCCCAGTCTGTTGTCGCCTGCCTGTTCTCCCCCTTCATTCTGTTACTGCATGTCTGTATCTCATCTGCTGCCTGCTTATTCTTTGCTGCATGTCCCCCCTATTCTATTGCTTGATTGCAAACTCCAGTTAGCTGTACACATATTTCCACTCCTATTCAGTTACTGTCTGACTGTTCCCCCTCCCGGTCTACTGCCGCTGGCCCCTCCTGTTTACTGCTTGCCTATTCTCGCCTTCTTCTTCACCTCTTCTGCTGCCACTTACCCTCCTCACTTTGATGCTGCTACCTGTTACTTCTCACAATCTTTAGCCATCTGCTTCATCAACCTGCCAGCTGTCACTTGCCTATTTAACACCTTGAGCACCGTGCCTGCCTGTTAATACCCCAGGCTGTGCCTCCATCAGTCTACTGGCACTTTCATGGACCCTATCCAGTCTGATGCTACCTACCCTGTTTGGTGCCTGCCTACTCCTTTCTGCATGACCCCCACATCCAATCTGCTGGCTGTCTGCTCATTTCCAGTTTTATGCCTGTTGCCCTCTACTATGCTTCCCATACCTATCATCCCCGTGGTCTATTGCTGTCTACCTATCCTCCCCAGCCTGTTGCTGCCTGACAGTTCCCCCAATCAGCTGCCGTCTGCTTCTTCCTCTTCCTTCAAATCTGCCTTCGCCTGCCTGTTCTTCCCCCCTTCATTTTACTGATGCATGGCTGTCCCCAGCAGTCTTCCCTGCCTAGTTTATTCTGGATGTTCCCCTCCAGTCTGGCCCCATCATCCACATTTACAGAATACATATTTCCTTTCCCTCCAATTCTGTCTCTGTCTGTTTCTCTCCCATCCCCTTCACTCTGCCGCCTGCTTGTTCCCTCCCTCATATTCTGCCTGACACTTATCTGTTGCCGTCAAAGTCTACTGTCAACTTCTTGGTTCCAACCTTTCTACTGCTACCCCCTGCCTGTCCCTCCTACTCTGATGCCACATGCCTCCCCTTTGCTGCCTCCTGCCTGTTCGCCTTCCAAATCTGCTGCCGCTTGTAGTGATGTCCGGATCATGAACGAATCGTTCATTTGATCCGATTCTTTTAAGTGATCCGGATGAATCGGTTCAGTAGACTGAATGATTCATTTGTAGCAGTTCAGTCTGTGAATCATGCAGCTGTAACCTGATCCGAGAGCTGTGAGTCATCTGCAGAGCACTCAGACACAGACTCTGGGGTCAGGTTACAGCTCATTAATTCACAGAGGAACGATGACTCATACAGAGAGTCGTTCAATGATTCGAATGATCCGAAGACTCGAATGATCCGAAGACTCGAATGATCCGAAGATTTGAATGATCCGAAGATTCAAATGATTCAAATGATTCGAATCTTACAGGGATCCGGATCTTACAGGGATCCGAATCTCAAAGAGATTCGAATCATTCAGAGAATATTACTGATACCATACTTTTATAAATAAATTAACCCTAACCCTAACACCCCATTAAGCATAACTGCCCCTAAATTCACCCTAAAGACCCCATTAACCATAACGGCCCCTGAAATTAACCCTAAATACTCCATTAACCATAACTGCCCCTAAATTAATTGCATGTACTCCACATAAATTGCCTAATAAATTGGTATGGTTGATGGGGTCTTTAGTGTTAATTTAGGGGCAGTTATGCTTAAGGGGGTGTTTAGGGTTGTTTTAGGGGCAGTTATTAATGGGGTGTTAATGGTTAATTTAGGGGCAGTTATGCTTAATGGGTGTTTAGGGTTAATTTAGGGGCAGTTATGCTTAATGGGGTGTTTAAGGGTTAATTTAGGGCAGTTATGCTTAATGGGTTGTGTAGGGTTAATTTAGGGCAGTTATGCTTAATGGGGTGTTTAGGGTTACTTTAGGGACAGTTATGCTTAATGGGGTGTTAAGGGTTAATTTTAGGGGCAGTCATGGTTGATGGGGTGTTTGGGGTTAATTTTAGGGGCAATTATGCTTAATGGGGTGTTTAAGGGTTAATTTAGGGACAGTTATGCTTAATGGGGTGGTAAGGGTTAATTTTAGGGGCAGTCATGGTTGATGGGGTGTTAAGGGTTAATTTAATGCTGAGGGTTAATTTAATTAATTTAATAAAGTTAGCTTAAGGTGCAGTTGCAGGTAAAGGGGAATGTAAATCCTGGGGGCTGTGATTATTAATGTATTATTTATAACAGTATGGTGATATTCTCTGAATGATTTGAATCCCAATGAAGGCAGAGAGTCGTTCAAAGATCCGGATCTTACAATGATCCGGATCTTACAGTGATCCGGATCTTACAGTGATCCGGATCTTACAGTGATCCATCACTGTAAAATTCGGATCCCTGTAAGATCCGAATCTTTGAACGACTCTCTGCCTTCATTGACATCACTGGAGTAGGCAGGATTCATTGAGTAAATAAAGGGGGGGGGGCAATCGTTAGTGTGCCTGCACGGAGTTACTGGAAAACAGTAACTCCTGTGAGTCACACTGAGTGATCCAAAGATTCGGATCATGAATCGGATCATTTCAGTGAACGAGTCGAAATGATCCGATTCACTTTAATGATCCGAACTTCCCATCACTAGCCACTTGCCATTCCTTTTCTTCTGCCACCTGCCTGCTCACCACATTCCAGCTGCTACTTTTTGCCTGTTCCCCCTATCTGTTCTCCCCTGCCTTTTCCCTACCTGTTTCCTCATGTGCTGCCACTTGTCAGTTCCCCTCCCAGTCTCCTACCGCTGCCTGTCTTTTTCACCCTGTCTGCTTTATGGCTAATCATTACTACATAGTTTTCCCAGTCTGCTGCCTGCCTCTCCCTTAAGTTGTTGCCTGCCTTTTCCTGCCTTTCTTTTCCCCACCTAATCTCCGGCATGCCAGTTGCCTCAGCATGCTGCCACTTAAACTCCACTCTGCTGCCTATTACAGTCTGATGTCGCTTGTCTATTCCCTTTCACAGTTTCCCATTGCTTGCCTACTTCCCTCCCCGTCTGCAGCTGCCTCCCTATCCCCCAGTCTGTTGCTGTCTAAATGCACTCCTGTACTATGTGCTGCTGTCTACCTCTTCACTCTGCTACTTGGTTGTTCCTTCTCCCTGTCTGCCTATTCCTTCCTTTGCCCAGATGCCCCCCTCCAGTTTGCTGTCTGCCTAATCCCGCCATCCATTTCCCCTCCTAGTCTGTTGTTTGACAGTTGCCACAATCTTTTGCCACCGGTTTGATCAATAAACCCTTGGTTATTTCCTGCCTATTCACCTGCTCAGGTCTGCTACCTGGTTTTATCTACCTCAGTCTAATGCCCATTTGCTCTTCCTTTTTCAGTCTGATGCCGCCTGCCTGTTCCTCTTCCCAGTCTGCTAGTGCCTCCCTTATCACCAAGTCTGCTACTGTCTGGCTGTACCTTTCTCAGTCTAATCTCACTTGCCATTACCCTTCACACTCTGATGCTGCCTGCTTTCTCTACTACCCATTAGTATGTCATACCCCCTCTTCAAGTATGCTGCCTGCCTATTCACCCCTTCCTTTTCCCCTCCTAGTCTGTTTGCGCCTGTCTCTTCTTCCCTCCTCTAACTACCTGTTTTCCCCAGTCTGCTTCCGCATGCCTGTGCCTCCCCCCGCTACTTTCTGTCTGACACCTATCCGTTGCCCTCAAAGTCTACTGCCTGGTCCCCGCCTTTTTGCTGCTACCCCTTGCCTGCCCATCCTTCTCTAATGTCACATGCCTCCCCCTGTGCCGCCTCCTGCCTGTTTCCACCTTGGAGCTGCTAATGCTTTTCTCCTTTCCAATCTGCTGAAGCTTGCCCACTTCTCTACTAACGCCAACTTTCTACTGCTACTTCTTGCCTGTCCCTCCTATCTGTTGTCACCTGACTTTCTCCCTACCTGTTTCCCCACGTGCTCCCACTTTATTTCCCCCAGTCTAATGATGCTTGCTTCTGCCTATTCTTTTGCTACCCCCCTCTGCAGATGGGACCTTCTCCCCTAGTTTCCTGCCTATTGGTCTCATGCCTTCTTCTGCCCCCCCGTTTGCAATTTGTCTATTCCTTTCTGTATGCCCCCAAACTACTGGCTGCCTTCCCCTTCCCAAACTACTGGCTGCCTTCCCCTTCCCAGTTTTCCGCCTGCCTTTATCAGTTGCTGCTTCCCTATCCTCTAGTCTGTTGCCGCCTGACTGTTTCCCCATCCGTTGCCTGCCTCTTCCTTCTCCAAGTCTCCTGTCACCTGCCTGTTCTGCCCCCTCACTCTGCTGCTTCCATATTCCTTCCTACATGTTCCCCCAATCTGCTGGATGCCTGCCACTTCCCAGTCTCTTGCCTGCCTATTACCCCAGTTTTCTGCTGTATGCCTGTTCCCACCTAGTTATTACATGCCTTCTGCCCTCTAGTATGGTGCCCCCTACCAACCATCCCCTTGGTCTATTGCTCCTGCCTACTCCCTCTGCTGCCTCTTCCTCCTTCTCCCAGTCTGCTCCTGCCTGCCTTCCCCTTCTTCACCTATCTGCTTAATATTTGATGCATTTTCCCCCAGAATGCTGCCTGCCACCTCCAGTTTGTTGCATACATATTCCCTCCTTTCTTTTCCCCTGCTGACTGACTGATCCCCCTCTCAGTCTGCCTGTCACATCAGTCTGATCCTGCCAGCCTGTTCCCCTGCTGTCTGCTGCTGCCCCCCAAGACTGCTGCCAACGGTTGGTTTCTGCCCTCCCAGTTTGTTGCATACATGTTCCCACCTTCCTGTTCTCCTCCTATTCTGTTGCATTCACCTTCTTCCCCTTTTGCTGCCTGCCTGTTCCTGCCTTACTTTTTCCCTCCTAGTCTGTTACCTGCCAGTTACCCCAGCCTGCTGCCAATTTTCCACACACACACTCTGCTGCCACCTGCCTGTTACTTCCCACAATCTTTTGCCACCTGCCTAATTAACCCATTGGCTGTTATCTACCTATTCACCTTCTACAGTCAGCTGCTGTCTGACTTTACCTTCTTCAGTCTAATGCCACTTTCCTCTACCCTTCCCAGTCTGATGCCACCTGCCTGTTCCCCTTTCCCAGTATGCCACCGCCTGCCTAACACCCCCTGTATGTTGCTGTCTGGCTGTGTTCCTCCTCAGTCTAATGCCACTTTTCTCTAGCTCTCTGAGTCTGATGCCAACTGTCTGTTCCCTTCCTAGCTTGCTACAGCATGCCTAATCCCCCTCCAGTCTGTTGCCTACTGGCTGTACCTCTCTCGGTCAAGTGTCACTTTCTTGTACCCTTTCCAGTCTGATACTGCCTGCTTGTTCCCCTTCACAATTGCAGTCTGCTCTCCTTCTACTGCTACCTCCAGCCTCTCCTACATAGCAGTCTGCTGCTGCCCGCTTTTTTCCACCCAGTTCTCCTACCCATTCTACTGTCGCCTGCCTGTTTAACCCCATCACTCAGAAACAGACTGCCTGTTTACTGACTTGTGTGTTGACAGCCTCTTCCTTTGTGCCTGGTCCACCCCAATTTTGCTGCCTGCTTATTCCTGCCTGTTCACCTTCTAGTAGTGGGCAGCCTGTCTATTTCTCTTCTTATTGTACAGCCACTTGCTTGCCCCCACTCCTTGCGGTCAGTTGCTGCCTGCCTTTCCCCCTGTTTGTTCCTTTGTCTGCTTATACCTGCCAGATCCTACCTCCTAGTTTGCTGACACCTGCCTGTCCCTGCCCCTCAGTCTGCTGCCAGGCTGACCCCCCCACACACTCCTCCACCTACTTGTTCCTCTCCTTCCCAGTCTCCTGACACCTGCCTGCCCCAAGTCTGTTTTCTACCTACTTTTTGCCACCTTTTGTCCCTCTCTTGTATGCTGCGGCCTACATGTTATACATGTTAAGTATATTTAGCCTTAACATTCACATTATTACCTCCCAAAGCAGCATTCGTGAGGCGAGTAGTCTTTCCTTTTGTGGAAACACCGATCTCCAAGAAAGGGTGCGGGAGTAAGTGCGAAAACCTCCACAGCTACACTTCAGGTATTCAAGCTGCAGACACATCCAAGCGGGACTCTTTCTGCCATTGAGTCAAAACCCTTAGTACAGGTGAAGCTCCATCACAACCTCAGATGTGTCTAAGGAGTAAAATGAATGTTGCAGTAGTTATCAGTGTTTGTCACTGAGACATCAAGACATTATCTTGTGTCCTATTTTGTCTTTGGTTATGATTCACAGTCTATAAATTGGCAAAATACAAATTTATTTTCACAATACCAATATCAAATAAAACAGCTTAACCCTTTGCTGGATTTTGCAAACAGTACAATGCCAATTGTATTACAAACTGCCCCCTGATTAATAGATTGTAAACTCATTTGACCGGGGCACTACTTACCAGTTGTTTCTCGATGTCATCTTGTTATGTTATATACTAATTGTTATGTCATATCTACCATTTGTACAGTGATGCGGAATCTGATATATAAAACAAAACAATACAGGATAATAATAGTAATAATAATAATAGTATTGTACAACTAACGAGAGGTCATCTCTTCAGACTTGAAAGAAAAGAAACTTCACCTAAAGCAGCAAAAAGGCTTCTTTACAGTAAGAACTACCTACAAGGATTGTGCTATCTAACGTAACTAGGGCTGCAACTGGCGATTATTTTCATTATTTTTATCTTTTCAATTAATCGGATGAAAAACAATATGCACATTTTTAGTTTATTTAAAATAATTTAATGAATAAAATACCTGGATTCTTGTATAAAAGAAACCGATCTCCAAGAAAGGGTACGCGAGTAGCTGCACTCAGTTTCTTCCATATCCAGGTATTGGAGTGTGCAGACACCTCCAAGTGAGACGCTTTTACCATTGAAATAGGCATCAGGACTCTTTGTACGGGTGAAGCTTTGTCACAACCTCACACATATCTAAGGAAGCAAACGGAATGTGGAAGCAGTTAGCAGTGTCTGCCACTGTGACATCACTGTGACATCACTACATGTCCCATTTTCTGTTAGGCACCCTTATGTTTCACAGTCTTATTTGCCATAATACAAATTGATATCAATAACCCATTTTTCTTTCACACTAGCAAATAAAGCAGTTTAACCCTTGACATTATGAGCTGTGTCAGTCGTGGTGATGTGTGTATTGTTAGGATCTTCAAACATTGCGAAGGGGGCCGTATTGTCATTTTAATAGCTATATTATTATTATTAATGGTTTGTATAGCGCCATCATATTCAGTAGCGCTGTGCAATACGTAGACAGACATAGCATGTGATATATCACATAAGAATGCTGTGAGTGTGCATGTTGTAACATTATTAAGTCACGAACAGTGTACGTGGTTAAAGCGGAAGGCGTTTATGTGGCGTCTCACTAAAAGCGCAGCCATTTTTACCCGGGGGAGGGGCGCTATGGCCTGACGGGAGTTCGCATCATCCCAACAAACCGGAAGTATAGCTGACGGGCTCAGCTGCTGCTTGAGTATCAGGGAGTGGAAGCTGCTGGTTGGCGTGAATGGCAGTTATGGAAGGGTCAGTATCAGGTCATGGGGCCTTAGTGCACATTATATGCTGTAGTTACAGTAAATATCGTAAAAGATAATACAATTCTTGTTATAAAGCATTCAATATTTCACTTCATCCAACGCTCTTAACACTCTTGATGCTCTGACTCTGGAAGAAAGGTCACCCGGGAGCACCCGGCGTATCCAGGGGAAAGCTCCGTTAATTAGAACACCTTCTTTAAGCCTTTTTCTTGTGGTCTGTATTTGTGAGAAACAAACAGCATTTCTATATACAGAAGAGCAATATGTCAAAGATTCAGCTCCTGTCCGCCCCCAACACCCGATACCGCCGTGACCGGTAAGACTTTTCCTGGAGACTCAATAATTATTGAGAGAGAGATAGGTGAGAGGGCAATCTTGTCAACTACCATCTCTATCATTCTCCCAGCCACACCCCTGAGTGTCTATGTTTTGACACGCCCCTTCC